>CABEEJ010002077.1:0-77363 GCA_901482245.1 Timema douglasi
CATTATAATATTAGCTAAGTTTCAATTAAAATGTAGTTCTTGGTTCAATAGCCTACATTCATTATTTATTATGTGAGAAACTTATTTTCATCACCGTGGTTTACTTTCGGTACATAATATACGAATGTATGGTAATTACTCTAGTTAGATAGGGATGAGAAAGGAGAAATTTAAGAGGTAATTTACCCGTATTTGCGTGGAAAGAGAGTAGAAAACCATTCAGGAAAACATTTTCCATTGTCTTTAATAATGTGGCATAGGATTATTTTTTTTAAATAAATGGTACGGAACTCCGCATGGACTTTATCGTTCTATTGTTTGAATATTGATATATTTACTCAAAACTCGTAATATATGTGAAACGAAATAATATACACTAGCAAACCCAAGCATAATTTGCACTATACTTACGTAAAACATTTTTTTTCTTAGTCCCGGTTTTAAATTTCATAGTTTTGTTTTTAAAGTATAAATGTACTCATTTGTATGTTTGGACCAATAAAAAAGATCAATGCCGGGTCCACAAGGGTCTACATTTCGTATTAAAGTTTCAACTTCTGGTTAAAATTTTCGACATTTTATTAGGTGTTGCAAATCTTCATGCTCTCACATTGGTATTAAATTCCTCATTTATAAATTTTGACCAATAAAAAATTCAAATATTGATTATTGAGTCTAAAATGGATATAGATCATTATTGTACAAACATTTCTCTTAAGAGGTTTAAGGAAAAGCAACATAAACTTTTTGAGAGACTTACTTATATTTAATTACTCTATGGCATTGAAGAATTATTGCATTTAAACTTTAGTAGTGTTTCTTTACAACTAAAGCTCACAAAATTTTATTAATATATTTGCCAATATCTCGGAAACTGTTGTATTTATAAAAATATATTTCGTATAAATGTTTTTTATTTTTAATAATACTACAATTTTGCAATGATAATTTATTTAGTATCTCAAATAGTTGTGGGGATACGGAAGTTTCTGCTTCTGTAAGGTACCCTGAAATTCATTTTCATGGTAAAATGAAATTAGCCAGTTTATTTATAATCTTAATCAACACCTAGATATGAATTTGAATCAAAATCGTTAGTCGATTTTGAGAAAATCGATTTTATCTCTTTTCGCGCTTTCTTAAACTACTATTAATAAAGTTTAAACAGACATACTGATAGACGTTATTGCAAAAACAACCTCTGAGGGTTTGGAGGGTCTTGAGACGTCGACATCCATCAACATTTCAGGTTAGATTTTCTATTGCGGTCGCAAAACTTTTACCTTTTATGTTCGAAAAGTTAAATATATATATATATATATATATATATATTTAATTATAGCTTGAAAGTTATTGGATTTATTAAAATATGCTTCTTATAAAATATTTGTATTATAAATAGACCTACATATTTGTAACGATAAGTAATTTCATATCTCTAATAATTTAAGAGATATTATAAAAAAAATACACATAAGACCGGAACTCTTAAATTCATTTTTCTGTAATAATTAGAGAACCCATTTCGTTTGGAATATTAATAAATGTTTAGAAATTAAATTTAATCAAATTCGTTCAAGCCGATTTTGAGAAAATCGACTTTTTCTCTTTTTTCCATTCATTAAACTACCCTCAATTTTAGGGTTAGATATCCAATTCCAAGAACTCCTTGGGGCAACCTTATGAGAACCCTAGATACCAAGTTTTATCCCGATCAGTAAAATAGTTTAGGATCTAGTTGGAGGTACAGACAGACAGACGGAAAGTCAAAAACCACATCTTTGGATTCGGAGGTCATGAAACGTTTAGATTCATCAAAATCTCGAGCTATATTTTTTTGACGATCACTATACTTTATCTACCTGTAAGATAGCGAAAAAGTGAAAAGCTTAAGAAATGTATAAAATTCCTATGGCACATCATTCAACTAATTTCTTATCATCGGGAGCATATAAAAAAAAGCACATTCTATAGTCCACTTTTCATAGGAAAGTATTTATTTGATAGATAATTATTTTATTAGAGCTACTTCACTATACTCATATTTTAGGTCATTGTAACTGAATTTGTCACTTTTGATAGATATTATTAATATATAGAAAATAGTACTAATTAAGTATTAAATTTCTATTAATTTTAGATAAAAAAAATGGTATTTTATATAGGAGACTAAGACCCTTTCTAGTAAAATTGAACTGTAACAAGACCCTCTTTTATTAAAACCCGTGAGTAAGATACTTATGCACAACATGGAACCTAGTCAGACGACCTTTATTCTAGAAGAGAACCATCTCAGCACATTGTCTCTTACGGCATGCAGTTGGTACGTGGCAAGGAGAAGTTTCGTCACTTACGAGAGACTGAGTGGGATATCTCAGAGTTTAATCAACGTGCAGCATTACTTTTTAATGTCAAAACTTCTACAGGGCTGTTTGAACTTACACCTTTTCTGCTCTAAAATACGTCTGGAAAACAGAAATTTCCCTATGAGAGATATAATATGATGGTGCATTGTATCTTCCCTTACCCATTGAACCTCAGTGCTTTGCTGAACATAATACTGTGACCATGTGTCCTGTCTTCCTTCACCTCTCTGGTCTTCTTTCGTTGACGATCATAATAATGTTGCCAAGTGTCCCGTCTTACTTTACACCTTTAGTCTTCGTTCTTTGATGATCATAATAATGTTGCCACGTGTCCTGTCATACTTTACACCCTTATTCTTCGTTCTTTGACGATCATAATAATGTTGCCACGTGTCCTGTCATACATTACACCTTTAGTCTTCGTTCTTTGATGATCATAATAATGTTGCCACGTGTCCTGTCTTCCTTTACACCTTTATTCTTCGTTCTTTGACGATCATAATAATGTTGCCACGTGCCCTGTCATACTTTACACCTTTAGTCTTCGTTCTTTGATGATCATAATAATGTTGCCACGTGTCCTGTCATACTTTACACCTTTATTCTTCGTTCTATTGACGATCATAATAATGTTGCCACGTGTCCTGTCTTACTTTACACCTTTAGTCTTCGTTCTTTGATGATCATAATAATGTTGCCGCGTGTCCTGTCATACTTTACACCTTTATTCTTCGTTCTTTGACGATCATAATAATGTTGCCACGTGTCCTGTCTTACTTTTAGTCTTCGTTCTTTGACGATCATAATGATGTGGCCTTGTGTCCTGTCTTCCTTTACCTCTCTAGTCTTCTTTCATTGACGATCATAATAATGTTGCCACGTGTCCTGTCTTCCTTTACCTCTCTAGTCTTCTTTCTTTGACGATCATAATAATGTTGCTGCGTGTCCTGTCATACTTTACACCTTTAGTCTTCGTTCTTTGATGATCATAATAATGTTGCCACGTGTCCTGTCATACTTTACACCCTTATTCTTCGTTCTTTGAAGATCATAATAATGTTGCCACGTGTCCTGTCATACTCTACACCTTTATTCTTCGTTCTTTGACGATCATAATAATGTTGCCACGTGTCCTGTCATACTTTACACCTTTATTCTTCGTTCTTTGAAGATCATAATAATGTTGCCACGTGTCCTGTCTTACTTTACACCTTTATTCTTCGTTCTTTGAAGATCATAATAATGTGGCCTTGTGTCCTGTCTTCCTTTACCTCTCTAGTCTTCTTTCATTGACGATCATAATAATGTCGCCACGTGTCCTGTCTTCCTTTACCTCTCTAGTCTTCTTTCTTTGACGATCATAATAATGTTGCTGCGTGTCCTGTAATACTTTACACCTTTATTCTTCGTTCTTTGACGATCATAATGATGTGGCCATGTGCCCTGTCCTCCTTTACCTCGCTAGTCTTCTTTCTTTGACGATCATAATAATGTTGTCACGTGTCCTGTCATATTTTACCACTTTAGTCTTCGTTCTTTGACGATCATAATGATGTGGCCTTGTGTCCTATCTTACTTTATCACTTTAATATTCGTTCTTTGACGATTAAAATAACGTGGCCATGAGTTCTCGCTTACTCTATTCCTTTAGTCTTCATTCTTTGACGATCATATTAATGTGGCAATTTGTCCTGTTTTACTTTATTCCTTTATTCTTCATTCTTTAAATACAACAAATGTCACATGTCTTCTTCTTCGTCTTTATTCTTTATTCTTTAAATAACATAATAATACTGTCTTCCTTTAGTTCCTTAATCTCTGTGTTTTTAATAATAATAATAATAATAATAATAATAATAATAATAATAATATGACAGTGTGCAATGTCTTCATTTTATTCTTAGTCTTCATTCTTTACAGATCATAATAATAGACACGTTGTCCTGTCTTATTCTACCACATTAACATTCGTTCTTTAAATTATAAATTAGTATGGTGATCTGTCTTGTCTTTCCTTATTCCTTTAAACTTTATGTTTTTTTTTATCACATTGTGACTGTGTATCCTGTCTTGCGTTTACTCTTTAACCTTCATGCTTTAAGGAACATAGTAATATGACAATGTGTCTTGTCTTCCTCTATTTATTTAACCCCTGTGTTTTGATGATGATAATAATGTTAAAGGGTGACCTGTCTTCTTCCTTCGCCTCTCTAGTCTTTATCCTTTAATCAATATAGTAATTTGAATACCATTTTAGATGTGATTCTTTGTTACAAACCAAACTGGATCGAAAACACATCCTTTGGAGGAACTGTCTTCTGCACGACGTTATAGGATAGGCTATAAGTTTGATAGAAAGAGGAGCTTAGGAAGCAGGAGGATTAAAATATTAGATGACTTGAAGGAAAGAAGAACATTCTGGTAGCTTAAGGAGGCAGAGGACAGGGTACATTGGCGGTCTAAGTTCACTGACAATGGGAATGGACCTGTGGTAAGACAAAACACCTAATAATAATAATAATAATAATAATAATAATAATAATGGCATTGTATCCTGTATTATTTTACTCCATTAGCTTTTTTTATTTAAAAGACAAATTAATACGGCAATGTGTCCTGTCTTCCTTTTCCCCGTTAGCCGCCGTCAATCTCTAAATGACATAAGAATTTGGTGGAGCATCGTTTCTATCTTTACCTTTCTAACCTTTTTGTTTCCAAGAATATTTAAAAAGGGAAGTGATTTGTGTATTTATTTATTCCTCTAATTTTTTTTCTCTTTTGATTAAAATGATGAGATGATAGTGAGTCGTATCTTTATGATAACATTTTTTGCTCTGAAGAACATAATAATACGGCACCGCGTCGTGTCTTTCTTTATTTCTATAAACTTTTTGTGTTGACTAACGTTATAATATTATGACAGTGTGTTGTGTCTTTTTCTATCTTACTAGTGTTTTGTACTTTGAAGAACATAATGGTATAGATACAAGTGCACTTTTAGATTAGCTATTGATTTTGTCATCAGGAACAGTCCTAATATAGGCTAATGGCTGTGTCATCTAAGTATCAAGCACAGGTAAATCTAGGTCTATGATTAATGTAATGTTATGTTTATCTACTGAGCAAAGAAAGATAAGGCTTCGCTAATATAATGATATAGGTATGGTATGGTGTGGTATAGGTAGTTGTTAAACTAAGCTATTTTAGAAAACCACAAAGAGCTAGTGCCAGGTTAGTCTACTGACCAAATAATGTTCATTTAGATTTTTTAAAAAAAGGTAGTAAACTTCATAAGCTAAATCTTGGTCACTCTAGTGACCAAACAGTTAGTTATCGGTCCATTTGGTGACCAGATCGGGGTAAGTATCCTAGGTTAATACAGTAACCAAACAGAGGAAGATCTAGCAGGGTTGATCATACTTGTAAAACAAAATCTGAGGAAAGTCAGAAATTGAATAGGACAGGGAAAATTCATGAACAAGTCAGGAACATTTAAAAAAAAGTTAATGGAATTTTTATATATGCTAGAAGTAATTTTCGAAATTTATAGTATAAGAGCCTAACCCTGCATAAAATGCTATTTTTTTCGTTAGTTTATACATTTTGTAAAGACAGATTTGTTTTTAATAACTCTTGTGTCAAGAGTTTATTATTAACCAGTAAAAATAATAGTATATTTTTGTACAGTACATAGCATTGCATATAAAATACTTGGAGAATGCATTTTTTTTGTATGAAACCTGAAAAAGGCAGATAATTCTGATAACTATAAAGTGAACACCCACTGTCTAGATTAATCTGGGGATTAGACAAAGGTAGAGCAAGAGCTCATATAGGAATTAAACAAAGGTAGATCAATGTTCATATTGATACCAGACCGAGGTAGGAAAAGGCTCATGTAGGAACCAAACAGAGGTAGAGCAAGGTTCATACAGGAACCATACAAAGGTAGGGCAAGGTTCCTATTGGAACCAAAAAGAGTTAGAGAAAGGTTCATACAGGAACCATACAAAGATAGGGCAAGGTTCATATAGTAACCAAACAGAGTTAGGGCAAGGTTTATATAGGAATCAAACAAAGATAGGGCAAGGTTCACATAGGAACCAAACAAAGGTAGAACAAGGGATAATTTAGGAACCAAACAAAGGTAGGGCAATGGTCATGCAGGAACCAAACAGATGTAGAGGAAGGTTCATACAGAAACCAAAAAAGGTAGAGTAATGTTTATATAGGTACCAGATCGAGGTAGGGAAAATTTAATATCGGAACCATAAAGAGGTAGGGCAAAGTTATATAGGAACCAGAAAGAGTTAAAGCTATTTTCCGCTACTGGCCAGACAAACGTAAGGAGGAGGTTTGTATATCGACCCACCGGAAAACGTAATTCATGCCGAGATAATAAACTCACTAATACCACAACACTCCATGCTTCCCAACCAAACTAATCCATTAAGGCTCGAATTTAGAGGAAAGGGCGGTATTAAAAGAATGAATGGGTATTTTAAGGGAAGCAAGAAGATAAAGAGAACAAGTATAGCAAGGGAAATGTTGACAGTGTGGGGGAAATGGAAGAGCAGTGAAGGCGATAAATAGTAGGAATCGTGAGTCAAGCGCTAACGCTTTTGTTAGAAGGAAGTTAATTATCAGTCCTCTTTATCCTGTTCGGGTGTTTCATTTATGAGGCACTTTATGAAAGTTAAGTATTTTGTGGTAAGCTGTGTTACTTTACTAAATATAAAATGACTATAAAGGTTCCATAGAGAATAATTTGTGTGTTTAACTTAAAGCAGGATTTATAGATTTTCTTGGTAAATAATTATAAAGGAATTGTTTCTTTGGAAGACACTTTTCGGAGGATTGAATCGTCCAACAAAAGGTAATTTATCAACCAGTTTTTTCAAATTTATTTATAATCCTCCCCTCCTCTTTATTCCCTACTCCAACACTTTTATTTATTTTTACTTTGCGGTTCAACGCCTTAGCTCCGTTATAGTTAGATTCCTAACATAGCCGAAAAATGTATCATTGGTTGGTTGGAGAGTTTCCACTTTCATATTGATGAATAAACGGCTGGGGGCTGGATGTTGTGCCTGTTTTTTTTATAAGTTAGTTTATAAATCATGTGCTGATATCATATAATGGTTTAGAAAGTGCTTATTATATAACTAAAATAGGCTAAAATTAGAAAAATTAGAATAATCTACTTTAAAAATTATTCTCGTAAACTAAATTCTAGATAAAAAATAAGTATCTTGATTTATTTTAATAAAACTCTTTAATTTTATTATATACAAATATTTGGACATATTTAATTTTATTTGCAAGTCTACTACATTCACTAAAAAATAAATAAAATTAAGCTCATTTGAAAGGATTATTTTTATTAGTATTTATTTTTTAGTGTATAAAATATTATAAAATCATGATTTATTATTTCTCTATGCACTTAGTCTTACTACCCATCCGGTGTAACGGTATATTTACACTTATTGGGTAGGGATGAGTAAGAAATGATTTAAATAAATTGTTTACTCAATTTTATGGAGGTGAGTGCGAAACCATTTAGGAAAAGTTCTTTTCGAGATTAAAGCCAAGTACTTCCCTTCGCCAACAAATCAAACTCGATGAGACTCACGTTATTATCTGAATGCCCATTGTTGACGGTAATTTGTTTTTGAGGCACATCAACATAAGTTCTACCATCTACTTTTTTATTTACCTAATTTTCATTTAATAGTCCTATGCTATAAGGTTGATAAGGATAGTTCAGGGGAAATATAACAGTGATTTTTTTTTAAATTCAGCATTTGAACCCGAAAGGGATTCTAGCTCAAGTGTGGCCAAGTGAAATATTACTCTAACAATTAACACCTGTAGTAAAATATAATTTCAAATGGAAATAATTCTAATCAAATTTTTCCACCCTTCATATAATTTAAATTAATGAATATTCTCAATATATAAAACTCAAAGCATCCATATGTGTTAGAAAACCTTATCACAGTTGGACAATAAAAGATATTTATTTTTTATTGCTGTCAACTAAATTTCACCGTTCGTAGTTAATCCACCCCTATTGCAAACACTTGTGAAACATGAAACATGGCTGAAAGACATGTTTTCTCTCTCTATGTTTCGCCTCATTTCATTATTTTGCTTCTCGAAGTGTGGACCATAGTGTAACATTAAAAAAAAACATAGATAGTTCTGGAACAATTTCCTTCGAAAGAAATACGTAAAAAGAAGGATTCTCTACACAGTAGTCCCACAACACTATATGGGAATGGTCTGCGATCAAATCATCAGAAAATTATATCAATTAACAGTCGTTACACGGCACTGCATAGGGACGGTCCGCGTCTAATTAATCTCTCTATTTTCAAAAATAAAAATGATTCGAGTATAAATAAACAGTAATTGAGCTACCGTATCAGGTTAAGTATATAAATATAATTAATACAGAATATTGGATTGATAAAACACGAGTTTTCATATAGGCCTATAGACAGTAAGAACCCAGCCCTTATTAAAATTAATTAGTCCGAGAACAACAAAATTCCAACCTTCTAGAGTCCCCTACCTTCACAAAACAACATTATAAAGTGTAACCCAACAAGCAGAGTATTCATCATCACTCTCTCATCTCACAAAATACACTACAAGTGGCTTCAACAACGAGGGTCCTCACCATCGAGGCATAACGCATCACCCCTAACACTAATGATAGTGCAGTATAAGTCTATGCTTCTAAGATTTACTTATAATAATTCTCTTTCAAACCTATTTGAAGAAGACTTGTATATGTTATAATAAATATGATTGGGATTTTATAAGATTCGAAAGGAAGTACACTTCTTTATCCCAACTGTTATGTATAAAAGACTGAAAATATAATTTATTTAGTGTGCAAAGCAGCGAGTCTAAATGGGGCATAAATCCAAATCAATATCTGAAACTGACAGTTATTTTTAAGCAACCAGAACCAGTGCAGGAAACCTAAAAATAAATATCCTAGAAACTAGAAACAGGAATTATAATCAATATATATCTGGGTTATTATTGGATACTATGTTATTTTTTAAATGGCATTTTATGCCCTTTTCTCTTTTATTATTTAGAAATACTCTATTTCTCCTTCTCTTAAGATCTTTCTTCAAGGTGGGATATACTTTTCTTTATTAAATATAACTTTTAATTGTTGTAAATAATTTATTTAGTGTATCCATGTATTAACTAGTTTTATAATGGTGCTATAGATATTAAATATAAAATTAAAAGAACCAGAGCCAAAAAGAACTCTATCTTTTATTTTTCTCCAACCGGAACCAGATCTGGAACTTTAAAATGTTCACGTCACTTGAAGCACGTAAACAAACATCCGAATCGATAAATATTTCTGTTAGAACTCCCTGGTTCAAAGTTCCTTACATAACAGTTAAGGTTATTCGACCATCAACATTTTTACTGCACAATTTTTAACAAGTGTTTAATTATAAGTTAATTGTTATTCAATGGTTTTAAATCATTACAGTTCACTAGTTATATGGGGGGTCAAACTTGCTATTCTATGTTTTTTTGCGTACCACTGTTAATCTGAAGCAATTAACTTATGGGGCTGAAATTTTGTATAAATTGAAATTCATATGAGGTGTACACAATGAAATATTTATAATATTAACAATTTTTACCCTTTGTAACTCGTGAACTGTAATGATTAGAAATAATTGAATCACTACCTTTTAGCTTATTATTACTATACATTTGTTAACATTGTGTAGCAAAATTTTGATAGTCGAATGAATTTAGGTCCTAGTGAACGTAGCATTTGAACTAATTTTCCTCGGTTTCTTGACTCATATCTGAAGATAATATCACTCACTGACTGTTGACTCTAGGACATGGACTCAACTCTGGTCAGAGATAACCTAACATTACTCTGGTATCGGATTCCCCTAGGTACAAACCCAGTTCTAAGCCACCTGAAACGAGTCTATATTAATTTTATTCCACTCGTTCCCTGTTTTACACTTTACGGGTCTGTGAGCTAACAAACAGTAAGCTTCCAGCGAAGCGTTCACTGGTACATTCCGTGTTGACGTACGCACGGTAGGTGAGAGAAAGGGGGGATACTAATTGTATACTTAAGGGTAAATACAAAAAAATCTTATTATTAATTAATATATGCTTATATGATAAAATATGTTTTAATAAACATTATAATAAGCCGATATCCTCATGGTTAGGCACGTGGACTAAGATGAGACCATGAAGCTCATTCGAATAACAAAAGCTCTCCCTATACTTTAAATAATTAATATATGAAACGGATTTAAAGCGGGTGAAGAACTGTTGTCATTCGAATGGCGTCTGTAGTATCGGCCCTAAACATAAGACATTTCTATTTTATTTTGTTTCGCTGATGGTAATGTCTGGTCTGGTTTGAATCTTGGTCAGATAAACTAAGGTTTATTCTTTCAAAATAGTTTCAGTTTCTTCTTTAATACAGAAGTGGGAACATTTTTTAAAAATCTTGCTTTCCTCATAGCTTGAAAAATTGTTTTATTTTATGCATATTTATCGGACATGTAGTAATATATGGTGAAAAAATAATTCAATGATGAGTTAAGCCACAAACATTTATTTAGAAACCACACTTGCTGTAGGGTATAAACATATTTAAATTTATATATACTCTAGACCTAAATTAGCTAGTATTATATTGTTTTGATTAAATATTATTATTATTATTATTAGCATCACGTCTTACTACCCGTTCGGGTTATACGTACTTACGCTAATGTGTAATGGTAGGGTGATTGTGAGATGAAATGGAGGACCTACAGTTTAACGTGGAATCCGAACCACGGTGGAGGCCTGGCATTCCCCACATTCACAAGATGTCTTGTCAGAGGTGAAGGAAGGGTTTGGTAATCAGATAAATCTGTGCCGGGANTAAATCTGTGCCGGGACCGAGGATTGAACCCCGGCTGCCAGCACAGAAGTCTGACACCTTACCCCTAGACCGCCAGGTCACCATTAAATAGTTAAAAGTATAAAAAGTTTGACACCTTAGCTAAGTTGGTAGCATCTGCCTATTGAGTTAATGGTCCCCGGCTTGATTTCAGGTATGTCCAAAAAAGTAGTCGTTTGTGAATATGAGGCATACCTTTATCAATGATAAATAAACGGACGGGGAACTGGATGTTGTATCTGTTCTGAAATTAAGTTAGTTTGTAAATTATGTGCTTATATTTTCCATTGGCTGAAAAAGTTATCGTTAAATACCCAAAATTAAATCCAAACCATATGGTATACTTGTTCATTATTTTCCTAGGAAATATTTTATGATATAGGGGTTCATAAACTTTATTACATTTAATGTTTGTTCCTAGCTTGTCTATTGTGGTTTTAAAATATTCATGTAGTTATTACTTATTAGACGGCATTTACTTAGATACACTTTAATCTACTCTTATTATTATCACATCAAAATGTTTATTTATTTCATTTGTAGTATCTATTATCTCTTCTGGCTTTCTTCAGAACTTGTAGCTCGAGCAAGCGCAGAGAATTGTGAATTTTAGTTTGAAAGTAAAGACTTGGTTAATTAATTTTGAACTAATGAGCATAGACATATATATAAAGAAATTTAAAACTAATTAAAAAAAATTGAATAAGTAATAACTTGTATTCATTTATTTTCCTACAGTTATTTTATTATTAATATGAATAAATAAAATGTATTTAACTCAAGAAAAAAATGTGTAATTGGATATAAGTGAAGCTATTTCTAGAGTTATTATTAAAATAGTCTGTTTCTAGCACAAACCATTATAATAAAACTAATAAAATACTCTTCATGGACAGTTTAGATAACAAAAATGATATTAAAATAAACAAAAACTATTTTACAGTCTTATAAACATCATCTTGTGACTTTTTTAATAGTATTTTTAAGATTTTTTTGCACAGTCTCGATGTCAAAATTAGTACGCACAACCTCTAATTTGTTTTTAGTTAATTTATATCTCATTTTAATTTATGACTCACAAATATGCTGTATATCTTGGGAAAGACGTCGTCTTACAAATGTAAGCAAAATCCACCCAGTAATTAAAATTCCTACCGAGCTTATTTATGGTATCCTAACAAAATTGTTTATTAATTCTAATTGGTGGCGTGTGTGTTTGTGTTTAAAAAATATATACCATTTCTCTCCCTTCCCCCCACTCATTTATTATATTTATTAATAAAATAATAAAATAAAGAGTTTGTATATCTGTCTGTTTGTCATGATCATTGCGTGATATCTACCACAGGCAGAGAGCTTAGTTTTTAACATGATTAGCCCCTGTGCACAAACATGTGCACCTCGAAGCTGGAGTATTAAATTTGTGATTAGTTTTTTTAAATTCACTAAGAACTAAGCTATAAGAAATAAAAAAAAAATATTATCTGTTTGAAGCAAAGAAGCCCTTTTCCTGGAGTAGTCCCAAAATGTATTTCGTAGTTAACTCAGGCAATGCCGTTTACTTCTGCTAGTCTCTAATAAAATCATATACCATTTTAAAATATCCTATAAATCTTTTAATTTAATATACAAATATTTTAACCTTTATTCATTCAGTCATCCATATATTCTCCCATCTAGTGGAGAAATATTTGGACATAATTTAGGATAAAACATATTTAGTACACTCAACCAGGACTCAAAACTCCAACCTAGCCGTCACCAGACTGTACAAAACTCACGCCTTTGTTCCTGTACCGATTAATGCAAGGTATTAAATTATTTAATTTTTTTTAATCCGTTTCGTTTTACACTTGATCAAAGGCAGTGATTTTCATTTCGGTGTACACATACCACCGAGGGCACGCGAATACATATTAGGAGGTAATTAAAATGTGTATAAGTATATATATATATATACACATTTTAATTACCTCCTAATATGTATATATATATATATATACAGTTCCATGATAAACATTTAATAATCAGGGACAAATTAGGAGTTCGCCACCGAAGATCCGCACCTAAGGGTAAGCGATCTGGGAGCGCTAGATTTATTTTAGATGTAGACTATAGAATATATATAATTTGCATTATGCATCAGCAGCTTTGCGGGTACGAAGTTGAAGAGAAATTATATCTGGAGCTACGCGAGCAGAAAAGTTCGAATAACACTGGTCCAAGGCTCCACTATCGAAAGAGATTGGATTGCTGTTGAAACGAATATCGAAACTTGAATTCCGGCTTGGTGTACTGATAATTTATTTTTATAAAATGGTTTCCCTCTCTATCACGAAAATATGGTAACATTTCCTGTAAATAATACATTTCTCCTCCTTACTTCATAAGTAGGCCTTATATATTTTTGGATAGTTCTAACTTATATTAAAATGCAGTGCCCACAAAAAAGTCATTTGAAGTCAATTTTTTAAACAACATTTTGTTTCTAAGTGTTGTCTAAGAGATTACTGATTTGGTAATATGTTGGGATGGAAAGTAACGCGAGTTAAGATCAGTACTTTAAAAAAAAATTATATGGCAATAACCTTTTCATTCAAAATAAATAAAACAATTCTTGAGTAGATACAATTAGATTTATTTTATAAACATAGTTATTTCAATACTCTTTGATTACTTATTTGCCATGGGTATTGCTTAATTTAACCAGTACTTTTTTATTTTGTTAAATTCTGCGATGCTAATAATAGCTATTCAATAACTGTTGAGATTACAATATGGATAGAATTAAAATTAAATCTAAGAACTGGAGAAATATTTTATTTCTTTTAACCAAAATTTTGTTCTTATAAAAACTTAAATTTCCTTTAATCCCAGCTAAAGGCTCTAAGAGAGAAACTTTAGATTTTGTATTGCTTCATTTAGGTCAAGGAGATTTGAAATGTTTGGTCAAGGGGCGGAGAAAATCGATGTGTTATTTTCCTTGGGAATTTTTGTTATAGGAAACTCTATTAGTGAGAGCTTAACATGTATTAAGTGGTGAATGCCCTTAAATTGAAGGGGAATGGGTTGGTTTCTCAGGTAAGTCCCTGGTAACGTACCCTAATAACCCCCGACCTTATCAGGGAAAGCACACGTGACTTAGTGGACTAGATTTTCTTCGTGTGTGTGTGAGAGAGAGATTGTGTAGGGGGGAGAAGGAGCTATTTAAAAAACGAGTTTATGCTTTAGCGCTATTAGGTTACTGGCCATCATTAAGGGTGCCCAAGTGAGATTTTTAATTATTTTTTAACATTTTATTTATGTTATTGAATTGTCTGGATTTACAAACCTGTGTTCTAAAATAACCATATTTGGTTATCTTTTTTATTATTTATTTTCAATGCAAAAATACATAATCTCGTTTAATGCTAATGTTTATTTTAGTAAAACCTTAATAATAACATTAGGGTGATTTTTATGGTAAAAAATATAAATGTATAGAAGAGCCGACCCTCCCCCACTACTTTCTTCCAATGTGGTTATCTTAGGACAACATGTTTTAATCAATCTTTTACAAATGGCTTGCCATCACAAATTTAAAAGTTAAATATTTTTACAAAACTCACTTGAAAACACCTAAGTAAACTTTCTAAAGAAAGTAGATTAGAAAAGAAGGGTGAATAGTTTCAGGAGTTTCATTTAAATAGACGCTTTAATTTAACTTAAGGAGACGTGTTTATCAAGGCTATTAAATTCATTTCAATATTTCATAGGTAGATTATAGGTAATTTAAGGGACAGGACGAGGCGAATAAATAGTTCTATAACTAATACAAACGAATGGGACTTTCTGATCCTTGGCTTCTGGTACTAGGTGATGAGATCTATTTTTGGGCACTTGGTTAATTTTACTAAGTGACAAGGAGAGCTATTATTGATTCATGGATAATCGTGTCACGAGACAATAAGATCTACTATGGTTTCTTGGGCACTGATGATTTAGAAGGTTCAGACTTTCTTCAGAACTGTGCATCACATTCCTCTTATTTAAATGGTTTATTTAACTTGCAGTTTGTTTACAACTTGACAATATGTTCAGCCTGTCCCCTTAAGCATCAGACATTTGACCATTGATTTTTAATATAGGAACTATTGGATTTTAGCTCTGATTCATTTATCCGCTCGATAAAAATTACCTAACTAGGTACTAATCGCGTTACTCTTCCTATTCCATTATTTTGTCTTACTTTATTTTTTAACATTTAGTCCCCTTTAGCTCTAAGGCCCAAGGAAAAGATAGATGGTGTTAAATCTTTTAAACAATAAAATAAAAAACCTTGTTCTGTCAACAATATATCATATATGTTTTCAAATAAAATAAAATAACGTTTGTCGGTAATGTTGTTCAGAATGGTCTGCCATCCATCTGTCTCTGTTCTCATTTCTCAAGCAAGTGTTTAAATGTGTACACATGTATATATTCCCACGGTGGCTAACAGGGGAGCCTGTATCTAGCCTGCCCCAAGGGTCTAGCTTCTGTTTGTAAATTCATCCCGTGCGTCCCGAAAGCTTGAGGGATTTGGGAACACATCTTGTAAGGGAGAGAGGGGGATGCAGAAACGGAATCCCTGGTACTCCCGTGGGAACGGTGCGGGCATCTTTCGTTCTTCACGCAACCTCTCGTTTTTTTAGTGCGTGCTTTGGAATTGATACTAGACGCATGCTTTGTATGTTATTGATGTTTCAGTAGCAACGTAAGTGTTTGGTTCGTATCTTAGTTTGGTCGAGGAATTTGCTCGTACCCAAGTGTTCTGGTTTAACGCTGAATGAATCTAATTAATTAATGCTAAACGGCCTTGACCTACAGATATGATGCAATAAAACAAGTTTTTAAACACGTGATAAAACTGGAACTTATTTAAAAAAAATAAAGATTGCATAAACAATAGAAACCCGATATCCAGATACCGACTATCTATATTCGTATTGCAGCAGCTGTTTTCGTTAAATTCGGAAAAAAGTAATTTTAATAACCTTTTAATAACTTCTTAGAGTTCTATGAATGGCTAGTAATTGCTTTTAAGAAGTTCTAGGATTAATTTTTATTTGATGCTGTATAGTAAATATGTATATATATATATATATATATATTATTTGTTTTATTACGTTCTAT
The DNA here is from genome assembly GCA_901482245.1 of Timema douglasi. NCBI lineage: Eukaryota > Metazoa > Arthropoda > Insecta > Phasmatodea > Timematidae > Timema > Timema douglasi. The sequence goes on from CABEEJ010002077.1 coordinate 16,492, forward strand.
ACGTACATACTAAACATACGCTATATGCTTTTTAATACTATATTATCAATAAAGTCTTTTGACTGAAATCCTCTTTTTTTACAAGTTCAATTATCCGGATTTTTGACTATACGGACTAACCTAGAGCTTTCCCCCTAAATTTGGATACCATTCTCCATTCACGTTAATATTGATAGAATTACTCAAAACTCTACCTTACTCCTCTTTACATCATTAGTATAACTATTCAAATATCCCGGACGGCTAGTAAGAAGTGTAAAGCAAAAGTATATTGCAAACAAAATTACAAAACATTTATTTTCTTCACCGCGTCTCACTACCCGCTTGGGCTATAAGCATGAGAACTAATTGCAATAATGTACTATGGATGGTAAAAGGCTTACTTTAGTGAAAGTGTACCAGAATCTACCTGGAAGCAGACTGAAACGATATTTGGAAATAGCTACTCTTAGTACACTCAATCAATATTCGAACCCCGAGTTCCTTATCATCGGCAGTCTAGCGTATTACGATAGTGACGCCTTAAATAATTCAAACACCTAAATGGTTATTAATAATTTTATATATATATAAAATATAATTTAAATATAAAAAAATACTTAAAGAGCGTGCATCACATGACCATCAATTCTGTGATACAATTGGTTTGAAATCATAAATTTACATGAACACTATTGCACGTGGATCATCTCTGATTACAAATTAATGGGGATAAAGAGTTAATAGATATTCCTAATATAGAATATTGTTGAAATATTTAATTATATTTGGATAAAAACTTCATTGAATAGGTAACTTTTGACCATTATAAAATGGCTTCACTGATCGGCACTGCACAAATCTTCATTCTGTCATAATAGGGACATACTGTAGTTATTAATAAGAAACTTTTGTCACTTATTCACCCATCGTAACGGTGGAAAATTTCGAGTAATCGTTTAAGTACAAATACACTGCACACATTTCTGGCATATCTTGGTATTTTCTTTTCCCTTTAACTTCCCTAACTCGTGCGAGCTGGGAGCTGAGTTGGGCTTGCTCTCATGCAAGTTCTTAATGCATCATACAAAATGTACGATTTGGTTGGCTCCACGATTGCATTTTAATACTAAACGAATGTAATAGATCCAATAAATCTAACATTATCAAAATAAAGACCAGAATGTCGCAACATGGTATTATTGACTTAAACTTACAAAGGTGTATTTAGGATCATTAATTAACTAAGCTAATTATTTAAACTATAGGTAATATGAGCCCAGAGGGAGAAGTAAGATCTTCAATGGAAACGTAACTTGATAAAATGTAAGAGAAAGAGGGAGTTTGTATTGTTATGATATAACAAACTAACGTGTATGGTAAAATACTTAAGGCTATCTTTATGAATCAAATTATTATTTATATATTTAAATAAATGACAACTTACAAACTATTATAACGAAAAGTATATATCTTATGCAAGTGAGGTACTTTTTCTAACATGTTATAGAACGCAAACATTGTTGTAATAAGCCATCGAGGGGAAATACATAGATGATATTATTATTACTAATTTAAAATATTTATATTTTACTACTCTTTAGTTATTTGTTATTATTGTTATTTTTTATTCTTATAATTATTATTTACTATTTTTTCGTAACTATTCATCATTATATAATTATAATCATTTAGCTATTATTGTTTATCTTATTTCCTCGTGTAATTATATGTATTTGTAAGGTACTTGTATACTTTTCAGTGCTGGCCTATTATAGGTCTTACAACTGTTGGTCAAACCTATAGTAAAGGAAACTATTCTTGTTTATTATTAGTATTATTATTATTATTTGTGCATCAGTTAGACTTCAACCTTAAGTAATAGTAATATTGTCACAGTTATTTTATGGTATTATTATGTTACTGCCGTTATATGTTATTTATATTCTTTAAATTGAAAAATGACACTTTATAGGGGATTTGAACCCGTACTTTTGACTTAGTACGCCAATGCTCTCACCATTGGACTATCCAAGAACCAGCTCTCAGGTTCATTCTTCACTATATTTTAAGGTATAGTGTCGGATGGACGTATGGAAATAGTATGCTACATATGAACGATCAATTAAGATCGCAAGCTATCACAGTTATCGTCAGGGGGGGACTGGGCTGCCGGAACAGCAGGAGATATCCTGGGGGGCTGATTTCATTTGGTTAAATACTTTAAACCCATTTAAAGCTACTCATTCAATGCAAATTTATTGTTTTTATCAAATTTTAATCAAAAGTGTCAGTGAGTGATTTTGGGGTGACCCAGAATACATAATTTGTTGATATGTGGATTGTTTTATATATAAAACAGTCCTGTTGCTTGTTTCTTTGTGTTGTTTAAGTCAGAAGTTCATCCTTAAAATATACTCCCAACTCTTGTCTAACAATTAAAAAGCAATTTTGCTCAAGCTATTTGAAAGTAGAAGTTGATATTTTGGGTGGACTAAATAGTAAATAAATCATCGATAATGTAACTGAAATAGACTCGGGATTAAATTTACTAACAATTACAATTTAAACCTTTAATTCACTAACTCGGCTTACAATGAAACATTTATCCAGGTATATTTATGAATATATTATGTTTGAGGGTTGTCATATGTTTAGTCGTGCGCCGTTTGGAACCTTCCAGTACACCCGTTGGCCACCTTAGACTCAGGAGGGCTTTACGCTGCCAGTAGTACAATATTAAAGTATAAGTGAAGAAGGACCCTGAGCACGGGATGATTCCTGGATATCTCAGTTGTAAAAGCATTGTCGTACCAAGCCAAAGGTCCTGGGTTCGATTCACATGTTGAGGTATTATTTTTCAATTTTGAGATTATGATATTTAGATGCTACTAAAATTGTACTTGAATATAATAGCTTGATTATTTAGACTATTATGTTAATTTTTTTATTAATCTTTTATAAGTTAAGTAAATTTCTAGGTTATCTTCTAAAAGTATTACTCATATAAAACATTCAAATAAAAGTAAAATTTGGTTTATCGGTGTTTGTGCCTTTTTTGGAAGGCATTTAAAACTAAACCATTCGGCAGTCCCCTTTTGGCTAATGTTTGGACCTAAATAAATTAACTAATAAAATGTATATTTATTTTGCCTAGTATTGATCCAAGCTGTTTATTAATATGTAAACATTTTCTCCTACAATATTTTTCATTACTTTGCCACTTTAGACACCTCAGATAAAGAAAAAAAATATTTGATTTAGAAATAAGTTACCAATGGACCATTAAAATCAGGTAATTTTATCAAACTATTATTACCGTAATTTGGGAATATATTATATTTTGTTATTGCTATCAGTATGCATCTTTTTTGTGAAATATGTTAAGTTCATGTATCAAATATATTACTTAACGTAAAAATTAAAATATTTAAAATACCTGACTATGGTTTGAGTCGTCAATAATTATTAAGTGTCTGGGTACAATTATTTATTACTTTTAAGGTTTATAAATTCTTAAATAGAACAATATTTATTATATTTTGAATCCAAATTGAGAGTTTAATCTTTTAGCTGGTACCCCGTGTAGAATAGGCAACCGTTTTATACATGACTTCATCACTTGCAGTATAAGTCCTGAGTCCCAGGGGAAGTCCAATATCAAACCATATTTTTGTTGTTAACATTAAATTATTCATTTGTGGAAGTAGTTTTATTTAAATGTGTACAACTAAGTTTCGAAAAGAATTAAATATTTTATTGGAAATCCCTTTGTACTTTCTTGATGAACTTTTTTTTATTAAAAACGTTAAAAGCTAGTTTATTTAATATTTTCTTTGATATACATTTTTAAATATGTTTAAAAAATATGTTTATCTTTTCAAATTACATTCTAATGAACTTGTGTAAATGAAGAAAAAGTAATATGTCTTTACGTACCTATCGCTGTACCAGTTGAGCTATCAATAATCTTCTTAAAAGTGTCTATATACGCTTCAAAGAGTACTAATGTAGCTATGTAGTAATACCGCCACTTAGAACAAAAGTGCATTGAATTACAGAAACGCGTTTAAACCCTGTATCTTTCTATACTAGCGCACGGAAGGAATATTACATTAAAACAAACACGTATTTTCCTGTGGCAATCAATTGGAGTGAGTAATGATTTAAAGTCTTGACTAACAAGCTATTCAAATTTCAATAATAATTGTTCTAATTTTATATAGAGGTAAAAGTACTATAAAAGTTCCACTACAATGTTTATTTTATTTCACAGCATTAAATGTGGTAGTTGACGGCTATAATCTGAACATAGATTATTTAAGATTTAAAACATATTTTCGTTGGTTTTTATTTTGAAGCGTTAAAGTTGCCTTGAAAAATCACCACAAAGATGATTGCAGTCTTATTATACAATAGTTGAGAGAGAATGAGTGTACACTGGAGAATCACAAATAAGCTAATGCTTCTGAAATTTGAACCTTAATCTTCTTGTCAGTGATATTTTAATGTTTTTTTAACATTAAATCTTAGACTATTATTATTATTATTATTATCATTAGCACCGCGTCTTACTACCCATTCGGGTTATACACACGCTAATGTGTAATGTTAGGGTGATTGTGAAATGAGATGGAGGACCTAAAGTTTAGCGTGGGATCCTAACCACGGTGGAGACCTGGCATTCTACATTCACAAGTTGTAATTAATACACGTCTTGCCAGAAGTGAAGGAAGGGTTTGGCAATCAGATAAATCTGTGCCGGGACCAAGGATTGAATCCCAAACCCTCAGCACAAAGGCCCGATATTTTAATCCTAGACCACCAGGTCACTCTACACCTTAAACCGAATTATCTACGATTTGTGTATCAAAGCTTCCATTCTTAAAACAGTATATAGAATTGAGAAAATTTGACCCTTTATGTAGGTGAATGGGTAGTAATATGTGGCGCTAAAAAAAATAGTAGGTGTTGGCTTTCAGGACTTGATCTGTATAAGGTTTGATGTCCTTGTATCAGGCAAAAATGTTTGATGTAGGTATCCTTTATATCTTTGTTTGTTTCAACATTTATCTCAATTTTCCTCAACTATAATATGAAAACATACATATAAATTTTAATTGAGATAATTCCTTATTTTATGCACTTAAAGCTTAACAAAACATAAAGGTATTATTTTTGGTGGCTTAAAATTTTTTGGCTTAATTTAATATATTTCTTATCAAAAATATAAGATGAATAATAATAATATAGATAGTATCTTCCATATGTAACAAACTTGTATTTAGAAATCACTATTCTCTTTTGACACAACTATTAATTAGTGTTAATTAGAGGATAAATGGTTTGGTTCTGGTGCTTAAATGGAAAACGTACAGATACCAAAAGCCTAACAAAATATTTACTTCATCATTTTCCCCTATTAAATTAATTATTTACAAGAAACGTAATATTTTTTAAATAAAATGTGTACAAGTAACAACCATGTTAATGTATATATTTTTGTATTTACTTAGTTAGGTAATTTGTTTTATTCTCTTAATTGATTAACTAGTATTGGGATGGTATCTCTATTTAATAAGTGCATTAATAAGTATCAAATATTAAGGCAATTGGTAAAACTATTAATGAATTAAAGTATTGCGAACTTAAAATACAATTAGCGCCATTGTGTTATTTTTGTGGATATGATACCTCACTTTGTTCCATAATTCATTTCATTTTCAAATAAATATATATTTGATGTTTACTGTTTTAAGTATAATATCCTTGACATTTATGTTTCTGCTATAACGATGTATTGATAGAAGATAAGAAGATATAAATAACTATAAAAACTTTAAAATTGATTCTACAGTTTAGACTCTCTAAGAGTGTACAGACAGCAATATCTATATACAAGTAAATGGCTGGCAAACAAATTTTTTTATTCTACATTTTTATTAGATCTATATTTCAAATATATGAAATAGTGAAAATAACATAGGTTTGTTGAGAAGAGGGTCTATTTATCTGCCATAAATTAAACCATGTAATACATATCTTATTTATTATTGGCTTCTAACAACTTATGTTCTATCACAAATATATCATTTTTCTAGTAAATATCCTGACCCAAATATGTAGGTGTATGTAATAAATTTGTTACAAACTTTTTTGATTTAAAAATCACCCCATCTCTTGTTATTTAATCGTTCAACATTTGTAATTACCTAAATTGTATAATAGTTGATTAATTTGAATCTTATTTATACTTCTCTAATGTTAAATAAATTGTAGTAATGACAAATATTTACTGTAAAATAAACAAAAGCTATTTTACTTACCTGTCTATACTTACTTTCTATAATATTGTTATTTTTAATAACATTACAATTCTACGTTCATCTAGCTATTCTAGTATTGACTAAGTATTCAGTGTATGCAGCCTTTATGTTTATTTAGTACTTTAGAAATATTGGATTTACTTGAAAATTAATACATTTAAGATCCTACTATATTACATGGATATAAAAGAAACTACACAATTATCTATTTCATCGTTGGTATACTCACGTCTCTACTGTACTATTACTTCTACTACTTCACATCCTTTCAAAAAAACATATTGGGAGAAAAAAAGAAGAATATGTCGATCCTATTTGAAATGCGCATATCTCCCACCATTGGGATTTACTTATCTTTGTATGTTATAGAAACATATTTCCACACCTTCGTATCTTATTATGATCTTAAAAACTTGTGGAATACAGCTTAAACCTGATACTTTTTGAGGTGTTAACAAATATTTCTACTTACCTTGGACTACATTGTTCTTTAAGCATAGTTATCTCTGTTACTGGCTAGCGTGATATTGTGTATGCTTTTATATGTATTCAATTTAATTCATAATAAGTTTCTGCTTTATATATATACTTATATATATATATATATATGGAGAAATATACTAAATACTCCTAAGATTTGTGGAATTAGATCATATACATTTGTGCAGAAACACTTCAACTAAAAAAAATAATAATTAAACAATACATACTTCACAGAAACATCGAGAAGAGTGGAAAATCTATACTCACCAAAGACCATAACTATCAATTTCGATTGGCAAAGAGCTCCATAAAGATATGTGTATTTACATATATTTCGGAAACCATTAATTTTATAAAAAAAAATATATAAAATAAAATATTTTAATTTTTGATAGTGCTTAGGCCTATAACCCTTTACAACGATAAATCATTTCGTATCTTAAATAGTTGGGGAATAATGAAAAAAAATGGAATTTTCTGGGTATTTAAATCACCCTAAAATCCATTTCATTAGAAAATAAGAATTGCCAATTTTTTCAATCGTATAAAATATGTGTATACCAAATTTAATCAAAATTGTAAAAGCATATTGGGAGAAAATCGATTTTTCTATTTTGACGCCTGAATCAATTAGCTTCAATTTTTGGCTTGTATATCTATAAGCCCTTAAAAGGTACACTATGAAAATGGTGACCTGGCGGTCTAGGGGTAAGGTGTCAGACTTCAATGCTGGTGGCCGGGGTTCAATCCTCGGTCCCGGCACAGATTTATCTGATTACCAAACCCTTCCTTCACCTCTGACAAGACATCTTATCTCACAATCACCCTACCATTACACATTAGCGTAAGTGCGTATAACCCGAACGGGTAGTAAGACGTGGTGCTAATAATAATATACTATGAAAACCCTAGATATCAAGTTTCAGCCCGATTGTAAAACGGTTTAGGCTCTGGGTCACAATACAGACACACAGGCAGATGGCATCGCGAAAACAACATTGTCTGTTTCAGTGGGTCACAAAACGTCAATATTTATAAAAATCTTGCTTTCATTTTTTTTTGATGATCACAATCGAGAGAAAGTAAAAATTCAAAATTTTATTAATTCAAATTTAAATTAAATTTAGAAAAAAAATTCCTCTAATACATTTTTGCTCTGGTTGGATAAATAATGCAGAAACTTAAAATTTTATGTAACATTTTGCTGTAACGTAATCGTGCGACTATTTTCCAGGCTAATCCATGTTTAGAGAGGGTCTCCAAATGTGAGAGCGATCCTGCTATCAACACGTGTTCTGCAGTAGTCCAGTGTGATCGTAAATACCAAGCGTTAATTGCCTGATAATGTCGATACGGTATCCCACGCTCCAGGGTAATTTTACCAAGTTTGAGCACTAGCATTGACATGCTTACTATTAAGTTATAACTTACTCTGTCTACTTGGAAGGAATCTCAATTCATACATATATTTGTTTAGTTCAAGTCCCCATGTAGGAAAATACTATTTTCAAATTACGAAAAGAAAAAAGGGGGGAAAAGATATTAAAAGAATTATAGAGATCATTAAATAAAATAAATAAAATATTTTAAATAATTAAAAAACAATGCCCAAATCATGTATACAGTAACAATATAAGTGCACTAACAGACTAATTTGATGGACATCGGGACCCGCTTCAGTGGCGTAGATAGCTAACGAGTTAATTTCGTGTTGAGCTAGACTGCTGAGGACGTGGATATTGAGTTTGGAATATAACTCGGGTAGACTGGGGGTGTTTTTTCCTAAATTGTTTTCCACTCTACCTCTACGCAAATGCTGGCTAACCTCATATATATTCAACCTTCCCAATTCCTAGCCCATTAGTTTAATTAGTACTTAAGTGTATAACTCGAATGGGTAGTAAAGACGCGGTTCTAAATTTTTAAAAAGATGTACAACGCAGCCTCTACCTAAGATCGATCATAAGACAACTGAAACGATATAATATACATAATAGATATACCGGTTACCATATTCACCATATGTTGTTTGTTTTAATTGTTATATCACGAATATATTGTAGCTACATTTCATTTGTATTAGATTTGTAAATTCTTATACCCACCCACATTTCCCGCTCTCCCATCATGGATCATATTGTTTTAATAATTTTCTGTTTATGTTGGGTGTATTATCTATGTATTTACTGTACATTTTCAGCTCCCCATCTCTCACACCACCTTAAAGTATTTGCCTATAACTAGGAAACTAGTAAATATTTTATAACTCATTGTTTCAGATAAAAGTGTTTCATCTTTTTTTTAGCACCACGTCTTACTACCCGTTCAGATTATACTATTATGTACTAATTATGCAAACGGATTATGGGTGAGGAGGGTTAAATTTATATGAAGTGTACTTGCATTTGCGTGGAGAGAAAAATGGGAAATGATTTATTGAAAACAACCACAGAACATTCAACTGGGATACAATAACGATATCCCCGTCATTGGAAAGTAAGTATATTTTAAGAGTAGCGCCTTGGAACATGTGACCATTGAAGCCAGTATCGTTAATACTCCTACAGATTTCTAACGATGTATGTTTTCATATTTCAAAGAGCTGCGAGTATATTATTAAAAATTAAGATATGCGCTTAAGAAAAATGTCCTATAAGTCATTTTACATGAAAATGAAATATGCAGTTTTTTGTGTAGTGCTAAAATGTGCGTAGATACGAATTTTAATCAACATAATTAGAGTGGACATTTATAAACTCCATAATTTATCTTTTTAGCCTAAAGTTGGCTACCCTTAAATTTAGGAAATATCAAATATTTCAAATATTCCTCTGGGAAACTTATTAAAAACCTAAGTACCTAGTATCAACCCGATCAGTAAAATTGTTTCGTATATAGTAGGTTGATTAATAAATAAAGAAACAAAACGACAAACAGCATGAGGAAAACTACTTTTACGTGTTAATGGGGTCATTAAAAGTCAATATACATCCACAGTTCAAATTTTATTTATTTAACGATATCAGAAAATACCCTCTCCTAAAGGTCAAGAGAAGGTAGAAATATTACTATAATGTGTATTTAAGTACAATTTAAATATAAACTTATTTTCTCAGTACCAATTAGCTATCACCAAAAAATCTAGAAAAATTACTGGTTTGCTAAAATCCTAATATCCACATAATATTTGGCAAATTTTTCAAAAATCAGTTATCAGTAAACTATATTTAAAAAGTGTTCCTTAATAACAAAAACATTATATTGATTATCATGAGAGATCATTTCAAGTATTGTATTTAAATTCTTACAAAATTACTATAGGATGTTTTAGCACAAATTTTCAGAAATAGGTAATTAAAAAACTAATCCTCATATATGTTTCTTTAGAAAAACAAACGCACGTTCTTATTTATCATGTGAAACATTCCATTGGTACACATGATAAACCAACTCAATAAATTCATTTTTGAAAAGTTTTGAATTTTCAAAAATAAGTTGCCAGTAAAACTAGTTTATCATGAGGTCTAGTATTGGAGTTATTATGTGATACGACCTCATCAAAAAAACTTTATCATATTGTGTAATGTAGTTTCACATTTAAAAAAAGGTTGTCAATAAACTACCTTTAAGTAAGTTTTACTCATAAAAATAAACACATTTTAACGTTAATCACATTAAATAATCTTTTAATATAAATATTATTCTTAAAATTATTTGTAGTTTGTAAAATAAAAAATGTATATTTATTAATCAACTATTACTAGATAACTATTTTCAACTCAATTATCATGGTCAATCTAAGAAAGGTTAAACTTTTTATATTTTATCTTAAGTAAGTAACCCTTAAATAAATTTGTTTGAAAAAATTAAAAATACTTTATCATAAGTCATGTAAAATAGTCCCCCGATACAAATTTTTAATACAATCCTTAGAGCAGTTTTCAAAAGAAAATCTAATCATACATAAATCAGTCATCATTGAAACCCTTTAGAATTATATTAAAAAACGATACAGTTATTTATTATGCAAGAAACTTGACAAATACAAATTTTGAACCAAATTGAGAAAGACACTTTTAAAATATTCAAATTTCTAAAAAAAAGGCATTAGTAAACTTCCTTTAAACGAATTCTTCGCCAAAAAACGCCTATAAATTTTTATTTGATATGTCAAACACTCCCTATATATACATGTTAAATAATAATCACTAGGACAATTTTCAAAATATTTTGGATTTTGTAAAATTATTCTTCAGTAAACTACCCTTTAAAATTGTTTACCCAAAATTAAAATACATAGCTATTTGGGAGGTCAACAGCCCCTCTATATATCAATTTTTAAGTAAATCATTAGTGCCACTTTTGAAAAATTTGAAATTCAGAAAAATTTTTGTCAGTGTAATACTCTTAATTTTATATCTAGAATGAAAATAAAAATAATAATCCTAAATTATAGGTATTTATGGGGCAATTTTTTACTAGCAATAACGATATTAGATTGAAAATTAGGAAAATACGTAATACAGTCGGGAAATGCGTGCTATTACTCGCTCAACTGTCAAGAAATATAAAACTCAGAATATACTAAACAATAATTTTACCGTTTGTTCTTTATGGGTGTGAAACGTGGTTTCTTACCTTACATGAAGAAAACCAATTTTGGGATTTCGAAAACAAGGTGTTTTAAAATGTATTTAGTCCAAAAAGGTATGAGGGTACTGAGGATAGGAGACAGTTTCAGAATCATTAGTTACATAACCTGTACTCACCACAATACATTGTTTGGTTATAAAATCTTGTAGATTATGCAGCGCGATTGGGAGATTATAGAACCGTGTTCAGTGCATTGATTGGCAAACCCAATGGAAAGAGGCCCGGGTAAGACCTAGATGGAGATGGGAGGATAACATTAGAATGGATCTGGAAGAGATGGGGTGTAATGAAGGGTACTGGATATAACCAGCTCAGGATAAAGATATATGGCGTACTTTTGTAAGAGCAGCAATGAACTTTTGAGTTCTTAATGCCATATAACGTGTAAGTAAGGTATAGCTCTATAAAATCTATATATCAAGTTTGAACAAAATCCATCAAACTATTTTGGATCTGTGTTCAAAGACAAACACACACACACACACACACATAGAAATGGTAAAAATACCATTTTTGAGTTTATGTTCACATAAAACGTAAATAATAATCATATTCTCAGTATCGATATTTTTCACTATTATATTACTTTCTCTTGATATGAGAAACTCACAGAGACATTAAAACAGTCCTCAAGGTATGAGCATTAATCAAACTATTTATAAACTATTACGTATGAACCGAATCTATCAAACCGTTTCTGCTCTGCCCATATGAACGTACCTACAAACGAAAAATGTATAACCCACTTTTTTTGGATTCAAGGGCACTTAAAATGTGAAGATAAATCATAGTCTTGAAGCAAACACTTTTCAAGTTTACAATACTTTTTCAACATGGTGAAATAGAATCGTCATTTTAGCGTAATAACATATTTGATATCCTGGGCCCTAATCGGACTGTTTGTCAGGCTCCCCCTCTTAGGTAAAAGAAGTGTGGGTCTGGCGAGATAAAATGGCGGTAATGACCAGGAAATGGGGGTCCGTGGTAGTGACCGCGAGGTGGGAAGAGACACACTAACGTAATCCCCTCTCTACAAGGCCGGTAATTGGCTTTGTGCCTGGGGAAGAGCTCAGGGTCTGATTGGATTCTTTCCTACACAACACTTTGAAACCTTCCTCGGTGTCTCTCTAACCTACCAGCTTTTTTTACCATCATTTTATTCTTACTCTCGTCTCATTCTACGGACATTAGTAGACATTTTCGAAAAGATGCGATTTTTTTACAACACATATGCATTTGATAGATATATATCTTGTAGGGCATTCTTTGTTGGAGCATGAATTATCAAGCATCAAATGTCTCCTTGTATCCCATCAATCAATAAACATATATAATTCATGAATCTTCCAAATACAATTTTTTATTAAATAAAGTGCATGGGATTTTTTTTAATATTCCTTTTTAATATTAAAAAGTAAAAATCTCATCTGTGAAGTTGATCATAAAATAAAGACGACCACTAATGCAAATAGAAATATTCTTAGTAAAACTTACTACCCATTCAGGTTGTACGCCTGTATACTGATTACTCTAATATGTTAGGGATGAGGAGGGTTGAATTTTAGAGGAAGCTTACCCATATTTGCGAGGAGAGAGAGTGGGAAACCATTAAGAGAAAACCACTCTCAGTACACCCAACAGGAATTGAATCCCATACCCCCATCATCGGCATTCTAGTTTGTTGCGAAAGTGGTTATTTGAAACATTCGGGCACCGAAGCGGGTTGGTGTGAATCTATCACATACTGTAATACGTTCCCAGCCGTTGATTTCTCATTTTCTCTGAGTTGCTGTCCACAAGTATTGATCACGCACGCTTCATTGCTACATGTACTTCTCTCCTCTCTGTCTAACAGAGCCTTTCAACTATACCTGCCCTTGGTTTTGACAGCCTTTGAAGACATACTTGAAATTGAGATTAAATAGAAGTCAACCTTAAAAAGAAAATTTTAATTTTTTTATTTATTGATCACAGCGTCTTACTACTCGATTGGGTTGTATTAATATATATTAATTACACTAATGGGAAAAGGATGAGGAAGGCTAAATTTAGAGCAGGCGTACCAGCATTTACGTGGAGAGAGAGTGGAAAACTTTATAGGGTAAGCCACCCTTAGTGTACCTGATTGATATTTGAACCTCGATCTCCCCGTAATCAGTGTTTTGCGGGAGTGATCTCTTAGGATCTCATACCATTCATCCTTATTCATCTTTAATCTCCCCTTGTATCATTGGTGCATGCCAAGCTTACAAACACTATTACTGATTAAGGGTCAGTAATTACTCTGGTACTATCCTTATAAGTGTCTGACCTAGTTGGAGGAGGACTAGATAAAACCAGCACTTAATAGGCCTAGGTGGCGTACTTTGAAAATTACGGCAATGAACTCTTGAGCTCCTAATGCCATAAGGTAAGTAAGTTCTTGCCTCGTAGGTGCTTGATAATAAAATATTAATAATAATACTTAGCACAACGTCTTGCTACCCGCCCGGTCATGTTATACGCTTAAGTACTAATAGCGCTAATGGGTTAGGAATTGGGAAGGTTGAAAATAGAGGAAGTGGAACCAAATTTGCGTGGAAGGAGAGTGGAAAAACATTTAGGATAAACCACCCCCAGTTCACTCGAGTGAGATTCAAACCCTGATCTCCCCATCTTCGGTAGTCTAGATCAACACAAAGCTAGCACGTTAGCTAACTACGCCTCCTAGGCGGGTAGGTACTTGATAAAACCTAGTTCTGTCACACGTGGTCCATCTAATAAAAAGTTAATAGTTATGGCCTTAACCTTCCTTATAAGTGCATAATAAAATCCATATGCATCACTCATGGTAAAGCCGATGAAGTGTGAATTATGTCTTGACTTAGGTTTTAGTAGTACCTACTTTTGCATGGAAAGAGAAAGAGTGAGAAACCATTAAAGAAAAAAGCACCCTCAGTACACCCGATCGGGATTGAACCCTGATCTCCTCGTCATGTTAAAGTAGCGCCCTTGACTATGTGGCCACCGAAGCGGGTCTGGCGGATGTTGATTTAGCTGATTGTTCGTTGTAGATATGTAGAGCCTAACTCAGTGGTGGGCAGTGCAAGGTCCAGGGAAGCCTAGATTTATGTTATCCTGAGTAGGAGGGGCCTCACGCGGACTTGAGATTACACTTGCACGAATAAATCATGCCGTTTGGCGGGAAGAGGAGTGGGGGTTAAAGTCTGCCGGGTATAGTCCCAGGCAAAAATGTGTTGAAAATAAACTGTATTTATGCACACAGTACTTATCATTTATTTGAATAAATTATTTCTCTAATAAAGGCTTATAAATGTTGTAGGCTGCATCCGGATCTATCCATGATTGTATATGGCTCATGAACCTTTTTATCAACCACTAGACAATAAGACTCTATCATACTTTTTATAAACGTCATAGAAATAAAACCTTTTAGAATTTAGTATTTTGAAAATTGGCATAATTTGTAGAAATCTGAGGCTGGTGTATCTATTTGTGCTTTCTCTTTGACGTGAATCAATTCCCAAAGTTGTTGAATGTGTGCGCTCGATATGTGCTACTCTTAGCAACACACACGATTGCTTTCTCACATTAAATGGATAAAGCACCCGATAGGTCTCGGCTTACGGACACAAGCTTTTCAATAAATTATGAAAGTGATTTTGACACAATGTTTAAATTAGAGCACGTTATTCACACCATTTTTGCAAATAAAGCATTTCAGAATTATTGTTAAAATAAAAGTTGATGATTCTTACTGATTTTTAAACAGATTTAATCATTATTGTAATTCTTTTTAGTTAATAAATTGGCGATATTAATTTATTTTAAAATTCAGCCATCTCAATCATTAAAATGTTTAATGTGGTCCTTACAATCAAACGAACTGGACACGACTCTCTAGTATATTAATGATGTTGCCTACTTGGAAATTTCTAAGCTGTTTTGCAAAGCGGGTTGCATTTTAACTTGACGTACCTAATCATTTATACGCCATTGTACAAAATAAAAAGAGAGGGAAGATAAATTAGTAGTTCACTCTGAGGGGGCCCTTGTCTATGTGCTGATAGCCCTTTCCCTCTTTTTCTGACGAGTTTACACAGTCACTTTAATATTTGTGCCTTGGAAACATTGACTTGCTTTTTAATTTTACCATTATCTTGTTTCTTATTTTAGATAGTATTATGCTTCCATGGACTCTTTTAATATACATCTAGGCAGAAAGAGTCCTACAGATCATTTTCGTAACCAAGCCAAAGAGCCTAAGTGGTAGAGGTTTTATAAAAATTACGTTTACAAAAAAAAACTACTTAAAGATGAAAAATAATAATTTTTTGACACACTAGGATTGTTTTAGAACTATCTAAGAATGTGTTGCTTTTTTAAACGCAATATATTTAAAACTTGTTGAGTAAATCGCAAATTCATTAACATGGGGAATCCTATCTTTACTTCTCTTGACGTCACAAGTAGACAACGTCCTTAAGCAGGAGTGAATTCAGATCATTTTCATAGGGGGGTCATAATTATAAATAACATGGTTACTTACAATATTAAATTTCGGTTTGAAGCTATTTAATAATCTCTCATTCTTATTTAATATCATATATGTTTTAACCATGATCATCCTCCACAATATTTTTTAAAATCAGATAGTTTTTATAAACCATTTAGAGTGGCCCTTCAACAATTTTTTGAAAAATTGTTCATTCTAGAAGCTATGAGTAATCTTCGCTTTGATTTGTTTCTAATTATATTGTTTTATAAGCCATTTAAAGTGTTTCTCACCCAGAAATGTTTGAAATTTGGATCCCTTCAAAGCTATTTAGAGTGATTCTCACCTTAATTTTTTAGGATGGTTAGATACCTCTAGAAAATAATCTTTAAAGTGATCTTCCACCGACAAAATTTTGAAAATTGAATTATTTCAGAAACCAGGCTATTTGAAAATTCTTCAAATAACATGCAAATAGAAGATATTTAGAGTTGTTCTCCCCTTGACATTTTTGAAATTTGGATGACCTCGGAAGCTATTTAGAACCTTCCTCCCCTGACTTTTTGTGCCAGTTAGATGCCTCTAGTCTAGTAGTTATTTGAAGCTATTTGGAGCTTTCCTCCCCTGACTTTTGGTGCCAGTTAGATGCCTCTAGTCTAGTAGTTATTTGAAGCTATTTGGAGCGTTCCTAACCTGAACTTTTGCCAGTTAGGTGCCTCTAGTAGTTATTTTAAGTGGTCTTCTTCACCAAATTTTTGACAGTATAATGCATCTATAGGTTCTTTGGAGATTGATTTAAGGCCATATTTCAGTTTCATATTCGATAATATATCTAGGAAATCTATTTCAGGGAGGGACAAATTATTTCCAGGGGGCCATAGTCCCCCACAGTTCCACCGTTCCTGCTAGACATACTCTATATTAGGTATTCGTGAATTAACTACTTTCAGGCAATTATTATTCTTATTTGATGTTTGTCTACCGTCTCTATGCGGAACATTGTTCGTTACTCACTATGCACGACAAATTTTTACATGAAAACTAATATTTTTACTACACTTGCATGGGTCATATCGAACATTGAATAATCATGGACGAATATTGCACGTGTGGACTCGGCAAGAGGTGTCTGCGCGTAAACAGATAAAATTGTATAATTTATTTGTATTGTATTTTCGTTATAAAGTTTGAACATTCTTTTTTTAAATATTAATTCTCTTTAACTTACCCACGGGGATCAACTGACCTTTTGACAACCCCCCATCCCCCCTGAATCCACGGCTGCCCTTAAGTAATCTTCATTTTATCCCCCGTGTATTCTAATCCACAAGGATGGTAACTATTACTATCGATAATACTTATTCTTGAACGCTCTTGCTTTGATTTGGTTGGCTGGGTGTGATCCCTGACTTCAAGGTTATTTGCTTGAGTAGAGTTTTGTAACTTTTCTTAGGGTTCTAACGAAAATACATAAAATTCACCCCCTCAATTTTGATAACTTACAATCCTACATTTTAATAACTCTGAGCTGCCAAAATTACATAATCACAATTACATTAATACTAATAGTATAATAGAAATAATGTTACTACAAGCAGGGTTAATACATACCTATGGATTAGGAAAACCCTTGCGTAATGAAATTTGGAGTGACAGGAACCAGTTGGAGAAATTTTAAAGGGTGAATGAAACCATACGATAGTTTTAAAGTGGTTTTTTTTAAATTCGAAGTAGAAGAGCCAGAGCCCACTTATAACTATTTAAATAGTTTTATCTCTAGTTCAAAAGATTTTTCTACGTTAATTACCTCATTATTAATTTTTTTTGTTATGAGTCTAATATAGACATTTAAATATATATATTTAAAAAAATCTTAACCTTGTATGTAAATACGGGTAAAGTTCATATTTTTTAGGTTTGAAAAACCTAGAAAAGTCGAGAAATTTCAAAACTTAATAAGATATAAACCTTGTACTAGTTTCATAAATATTTTTACCGCTTTTGCAGTCGCCATTACTACTTCTACTACAATTACTACTTATACATTACTGATTGTTAAGTTTTTTTTACTATTGCTTCTTAATACCTGCTCAGGCTATACGCATACATGATAGTTACTCTAATGGGGTAGGATGTGGAAGGAACTTTGTATGTAATAAACACGCATTTGCGTGGAATAAAAGTGAAAAACCATTTAGGAAAACCGCCCTCATTAGAGCAAACCGGGATTCAATGCCCATTCTCTCCGTCATCACGAGAGTGACGACACAGACCATTCATCCACTGAAGCGGGTATAGTACTAGGTAAGCCCATAGTAGAAGAGTTACATCTTGAGTTATTCTTAATTATGAATGCGTTACAAACCAAGTTTATTAATGATATATCCACATCGTCGGGAACATAGACTACGTGTCAAACTAATGCTGTCTGGTTTGCCGTTGACAAAGAGGTTAGGATTTTAATCTCACCTTGGTTAGCTGAAATTGTCCATTTTCCTAAGTAGTTATCTATTTTCTCCGCACGCAACTGAGAGTACAGTACGTTTAACCTATACAATTGTACCTTTCTCCTCCCTTGGTCACGAGCGTAATTAATTCTGGATAGCCAGGATAGGTGGTAAGATAAAATGCAAAAACGATTTATTCTATGGGTTAGAGAAGGGGTCTCCAAACTACAGCCCGCGGGACACATCCGACCAGCCACAAGATTAGATCCGGCCCACCCCAAGATTAAATCAAAAAACAAATTAATTGTATACCTTCTTATTTATTAATGCAGTATATTTGACATGTCCATTTCCTTTCCGCATGCGAGCACCCCATATGACACCAAGCCAGAGCGCTGCACTGTCGGAATTGCAATCCCCCATTTTAAGCCGCGGGTGCCGCATGATTAAATACCTCAAACCACGGTGTAAGAGACAGGTGGTGTCAATCACTCCCTTAAACCCACAACAGAACGGCTTGCGACGATTTTAGGTACTATTTCCAAGACTCCCGGCAGAGGGCTTTGGTAGGAAAGTCACAAAAGATGATACATAATTTTAAAAGTAAGCAATTATATTTACTATTTTTTATAAATATAAATTATTACATCTAAGTTGATTCATTTTTCATAGAGAAGAATCAACCTCAATCACTTTCATCAAACACTGACTGGTTTTGAAAAGTTTAACATTTTTCAGACGTGACCGGCCATATGAATCAATTGAACCTAAAGTTACAAGTTGAAGTACATTTAATTTGGGATATATTCATGCATGTCAAGTCATTCAGGGCAAAAATGTTGCTAGGTCAACTTGAGGAATCCGTGAACATTCATAACTTAGTTAATTTCACATGTTGTGAAAAATACCACGAAGAACGTGAAGCAGAATGTTATTATTCATTTAAATTAGAATTAATTTCTGACTTAAAAACAATTTCGGAGACGATTTTCTAAACTCAATAGAAAAACAGATGAAATAACGAAGTCTGTTTTAAAATCATTTGACTGCAATGTTGAAACACTACCAAGTTAGTTCAAAATTGAAATTATTGATCTCGAATCATATGAAATGCTGAAACACAAATATAAAGAAAGATATCTGATGATCCAATTTTATTAATCTTAGAAGCATGAGCAGTTTCCGAATTTCAAGCGATTTGCTTGTAGAGTTCTGTCAATTTTTGATAAAACATTCTGTGTGAACAAAAATTCTCAAGAATGAAGTGTGAAGTATGTCAAGTCAGACTATCAAGCAAATTTATCTGATAAGAATTTTAAATTTATTCTAATAATGAACACCTAAAGCTTTGAATCTCAGTTCAGCAATATTTTATAGTTAAAAAAGCAGTTCGATCATTTCCATTGCTCTTGTGCAAAACAATGTTTGATAGCTAAGATTGAAATCTCCCATTGCTATCCCGGAGTAAATATGAGATTCTGTTTCTTGAATATATGTATGCCTCACTACCTTTCTTTGTAATTATTACATTTCTCTTTCATTCTGAATAATATCATGCTGATTTCCCGAAATGATCCAAATAAATGATATTCATTTGTAAAAATGTTTTGTTTTTTTTACTTAGGCCCACGAAAACGTGTAAAATAAATTATGTCACCCACTTACCAAAAATTTTAGAGACCCCCGAGATAGAGACTAAACTGAGTATAAAGGGGACATTGGGGTTCTAATCCCCTTCGGATTTACTTAAGGTGACTTTTTCCTAAATTGTTTCCACTCTACTTCCTCTCAGATGCCAGCACACATCCTGTAAATTTAAACTTCCTCATCCCTAACATAGTAGTGTAATAAAGTGCATGTTCTGTACGTAGACTATAGCCCAAACGGCTAGTAAGTAATGGTTCTAAAGATACACGGAGAGGAGATGTGAGATAAACACTGTGATAAATAACACATGAAACACCACTTCCAGAGCATCAGGTCAGGATCAACTTCTCCGTCACCATCACTTCAATTACCATGTGACCATAGTTGCGGGTCATTGTTAACACTATAATTCTGTATTATTATTATTCCGCTGATTCTGCTCTAATTACAACTGATACTCTTGTTACTACAACTAGTATTAGCACAATTACAACAACTAATGTACCACTGAAATTAAACTTTAACTGTCACTGCTACCACCGATATTACAGTTATTATTGTTACTAGTTCTCTATCGCTGCTATTACAGATATTAATACTAATATCATAGGTTCGATTCTCTGCATGAAATAAGAAATTAATCAATAGAAATATCAGTACCTGCCATTTTAACGATGATGAATTCAAGGCTGGAGGTTTCACAACAGCTACTGCTAATATTACTGATATTCCACGTACTAATGTTGAGTGTTTGGCTCATAATTTGAAGTTATAGGTTAAGTTGACTCCTAAAATAAGTTTATGAAGCAAAATTATTTGTAACGTTGTTGACAATTAGTTATAAACAAGGTTCGAATTTAATACCATCACATTTAATTATACTGGTGAAGGAAAAATAATTAATTATTTCCTCAACTCGTGGCTTCCTTATTAGCCGGTTTAATTTTTGCCCTTTCACGAAAAGCATGCATTTTGACTGTATAAATTTGTCGACCTTCCATGTGTATACCAGTTGAAGGCTAGATTTTGTTTGTTTGTATAGGGGAGTTTGTTAGTTGTTTCAAACAGTTATGAGATACCTGAAGATGGATGGAGAAATATGTTGGTTGTCTTAAACAGCTATGATAAACCTGAGGCTGTAAAGAGGAATTGGTTTGTTGTTTTAGACAACCATGATGTAACTGGAGATGGAAAAAGTAATTTGTTTATTGTTTCAAACAGATATAATATAGTTGAAGATAGCATGTAAAGCTAATTGGTGGTTTCAGACAGTTGTCAAACTCTGTGACGACTATTGAAATAAGTGAATTTCTATCAATCGGCCTGAGATCCCCACCTATTATTAATGAAACTACAGTAGCCCTTTGGCTTCTTTGGTGCTGACTAACAGCTCACAGCTAAAAGCTTTGAAAATTTATTAGACCAAATTATTTATCCCTACGCCGAACCATATGATCTGAAAAAACATGTGTTTAGCAGCTTTTACTTCTGACGGTTAAAATTTAGGTATATACCTAAGTGTTGACTCTCAGAAGTCAGCTGTGAGCTGTCAGTCAGCACCAAAGAAGCCATGGGGCTATTGTAGTTGTATGCTGGATACAGCAGTGCCATTCCTGCAAGTGACTATTGGAGTTAGTTGGTTTAGAGAACTGCTGGGTTAAGGTGGGAGAGTAGGGAAAGCAAGAAAAGGTAAGTGTTATACCAGTTTGTATCCAAAATATATTTTTGACCAAAATAAATCAAATATTCTTCTAGTAGAAACATAGTTAAATTTTCTTAGCATAACATAATTTCTTAAATCTATGTCATGAATATGTTAGCATTTGGTGATAATCTTTTTAAATGAAGAGATTAGGTGGTCATTAAATTCTAAGACACTCTTGACAGACATTCAAGGACTGTTTATATAACTATGTGAAAAAAAATTAAACTCTATGTTTATACTTAAGAAATATTTTATTCATTACTTCCAAAAAAACTGTTTAGGTATAAAAACAGCATAAGATTTGACCTTTTCTCGCATTCTATCAAGATTGAAAAAAACCAGACTTAAAAAAAAACAGATGTGTTATAGTGCGTTTTATTAGGGTTTTTTTTAGTTAAAGATATTATTTTTGCTATCCGACTAAGCCAACAATTCAAATATATTAATTATTCGGGATCCAGAAAAACATATTTTTATTTTTATATAATTAAGAAAAGAGTAATAAGAGACATAATAAAGGAAGAAAATAATGCAACAATGTAATTCTTGACAACAATACTATATAACAGTATTTTTTTAAATACCGTCTGTGTAGAAGGAATAGAAAGAGTTGAGAGGGGTAGGGGAGACCATGTATCAAATTACTGGGAAGACAGCTACAGAATTGATTTGTTGCTTTCTTTACTTAAATATAAAAGGTAAGCACTTTTCTTATCTTATTTTCTTTTTTTGACAAAGTATTATTTTTAGGGCCTAGCATTAATACAGTGTAGGTACCTTAAAACTATATTATATCAAGTGAGTTGCTAAGCCAATTAAAACATATTTTATAATTTAGTCCAGTGTATAAAATCTATAAGTCCAAAATTACGTACAAATCAATGTAAAATTATTGGGTCTGAACCAAAAGTCCTACAACAGAAGGACTAAGCATTTTCAATAATTTAACAGACGATTGCTTTATACGCAAAATATATTAAGTGTGATTTTTTTTTTAAAACAATTTTGATAAAACCCAGTTGGTTTTTTTACGGCTGGGTAAAATTATAACAACCCTACATTCCACTTTAAGCTGGCTGTCACAAACAGCTAGGATCTCTTTGTAGATTATTTGTGGAATTAGTTTACTGTTGCATTCTGCTTTGGGGTGGACTGTAGATCCACTACTGCGTGACGCTTAATAAGCATGAACTGTTTAGATGCCCGGGGCACATGACTGATGCTGTTGTAATGTTATCAAAATGTCAGGTGCACACGCTTAACTGCCCGTTTGTGCGGAAGCAGCGCGCGAGATGCGAGGGTGAGAGGGGATTAAAGGGTGGCTGGGAGGGGACGACGATGTTACTCCAACCCATGGTTTTGAGGATTCAACTGTTCTGGTAGGGAATGGGTCGAAAGAGTAGGAGAGAGTTAAGTTCCTCTGACCCACGGCAATTAGGGTACAACAGTGTTGTAACTGGACGCCAGTACCGGTTTTTTTTAATGATTTTATATGTCTAACATTTACTCTCCAGAAACACCTCGTTAAGATTTTATGTATGTACAGTACTGTATATATATTTTTATATAATACAGGGTGGCCCACGAAAAAGAAGCCCACCTCCTATATCCAGCAGGCGCCTCACTCTGAATTGGAGGAGGTCAATCCCCTTCTACCCATATTGTAACATGAATAATGAGTCAATAAAGCTTTAGACAAGCAATTGCCCATTCTTCATGTCACAATATTTTAGTAAGCACTCAAACATCCCTTTTATTTTACGGTCTTAATATTATTAATTAAAGAAAATTGTATTCTAAACACTAACATGTTAAATTTGGATGTCTTTTATATAAAAAGGAATTAAGGAACAAAAATAAATACCTGAAAAATGTGTACCTAAACTTGTGTGCCTTTATTATATAGGTGTGTAATGTTTTGAATGATTAACTAAACAGTTACCCGCCTCGGTGGCAAAGTTGGCTAATGCGCTAGTCGTGTTGAGCTCGACTTCTGAGGACGGGGAGATCGAGGTTCGAATCTCGGTCGGGTGAACTGGGAATGGCTTTTCCTAAATGGTTCTCCACTCTCTCTCTCTCCACGCAAATGTGGGCTCATTTTCTCTAATTAGACCTGCCCAATTCCTAATCCATTAGCGTAATTAGTACTTAAAACATATAACCCGAACAGTTAATAAGATGCGATGCTAAATAATAATAATAATAATAATAATAATAATTAATAAACAGTTGGTCTTCTTTTAACGCATTGATACTTTATATTGGAATTAAAATAGCTAGCATAAGTGATCAGTGTCACCTCTATACAAACGTCCAGTTATGTGCGTTTTTGCGGAATAGTTTAAGGGAGGTTCGGCCATGACTACGCATCGTCTAAGAGTACGCAATGCCATTTCTACAAAGTTGGACCCGCCTCGGTGGCGTGGTTGGCTAACGCGCTAGTCGTGTTGAGCTGCTCGACTGCTGAGAACGGGGAGATCGAGGTTCAAATCTCGGTCGGGTGAACTGGGGTTTCTTTTACCTAAATGGTTTTCCACTCTCCCTCCACGCAAATGCGGGTTCATTTCCTCTAATTCAACATTCCCAATTCCTAATCCATTAGCGTAATTAGTACTTAAAGCGTATAACCTGAACGGGTAGTAAGATGCGGTACTAAATAATAATAATACAAAGTTGGTAACACTTGGCGTGAAACTAGTAACGACCAATCATGGTGTAACCAGGTGTTGTTATAGTGATTGTTTCGTAGAAAAATTTTACTTATGATCTGAAGACTTTATAGATAAGAACCAATTTTTTATAATTTTTTTGTAATATTTTGGCCTTCAAATTTAAGGAATTAGGGAACTCTCTATCTACTATGTTATTATTATTAGCACCGCGTCTTACTACCCGTTCGGGTTATACGCACTTACGCTAATGTGTAATGGTAGGGTGATTGTGAGATGAAATGAAGGACCTACAGTTTAACGTGGAATCCGAACCACGGTGGAGGCCTGGCATTCCCCACATTCACAAGATGTCTTGTCAGAGGTGAAGGAAGGGTTTGGTAATCAGATAAATCTTTGCCGNTTGATATTCAGATAAATCTGTGCCGGGACCTGGGATTGAACCCCGGCCGCCAGCACAGAAGTCTGACACCTTACCCCTAGACCGCCAGGTCACCCTCTATCTACTAGGAGTAGATACTTTTTACAGTAGCGCAATTTTTTTTTATGGGTGTCTCTTGTAACCTTTGCCATATTTTCTTCTAAAGTGGCAGGGGATGGCATAAACTGGCCTTTTAAAGAAAACTAGCAATGTCAGATAAGAGTACTCATTATGGTATCGGCTAAGAGTTCACGTGAACTCTTACCTGCATTATCTGTGTATTCTTACACGACTAATTGCTTTTGCCACTCTTGCCAATACAATTCTTCCAAAATCTTTATTTATATCAACAATACAGGGTCTATAGCGATTTCCCCTGTCCCTGTTCACTTTCCGCGGGCAAGATGGCAGTGGCCAGCGGTAATAAAAGTCCCCAAGTCATAGCATGTTTCCCTGAAGGTGCACGAGAGTAAATTCTAACACGCAATGACCGATTGGGCACACCATGTTGATTTGTGGTAATAAATATTGTTCAGCTACAGGTATATGCTCTGTCACCATGATATTAGGGGATCAAGCTAACTCTGAAGTAGATGATTCTGCGCAGCTTCCAGCAAGCCCCCCTTCTTAATCTAATAAAGAGGCTGGATTAGTCTTGTATAACCAACCAAGTACTTAAACAGGTTCACTCATTCAGCAACGCCACACACCGATTTCAGAGCTCTAACTTCTACCAAAAGTATCCTCAGTAGAAACAAAGAAAAAGATGGTCACAAAAATCAGAAATAACATCAACCCCAGTTAAGAATAGTTTCAAAGAGGAAAAGAGAGAGAGAGAGTGATGAAACGAAACGTATGAGAGAGGAAAGAAAGAGAAAACGGGAGGATAAGTTGAAAGTAAAAGTTTTGTCAGTAAAATTAAAAATAAATAGTGAGGCTGAATATGAGAAACAGGGGGCCACTGTTGAAAAGATTCGCGGACACATGGTCGACGCAGTTCCTACTTTTGCCCGGCACCTAGTCGTTCAAGAGTACGCAGATTACAGTTTTGTACAAAAAAAAATTATTTCTACCTATTTTCAGAAATTTATCAAAACAGTGTTTTCTTTCTTAATGAGCTGATACGTTAGAGTATTGCTTACATATTATATTTTTAATTTTAGCATAAGTTTTAAAGAGATGGCTTTTTTTTTTCTCTTTAGGTGTGCCATCTAATCCGAACATCTCTCACAATTGTAAAGTAATTTGAACTTGGGTGGAGACGAATTCTCAATCATAATACTCCACCAAAGTTGTTATGGTTTAAAATATATTTATATCATATAGGCTTGTATTATTGACATAACTTAAAAAACAACCTACTAAACACCTGTACAGTACCTGTGGACACAATGACTAAGGCATCTCTCTACTCTTATTGGGCTTAATAGAAAAGAAGGGGGTATACTCCTTGCACAGTGTAACAAGGATATTTTTTTCTAAATGGCTTTCCAAACTTTTTACTAAATTTACATGTACAGTACATTTCCCTTGAATTCTAACTTCCTCATCAACTCCATTATTATAAAAATACCTGATTCGGTGGCCGAATAGTCCAAGACGTCACACACTTACTAGACTAGACTGCCGATGACAAAGGGATCGTGGTTCAAATCCTGGTTGGGCATACTAAGTGTGGTTTTTCCTAAACGATTTTCCACTCTCTCTTTTTCCTCACATAAGAGGATCCAATTATTATGAATTCAATCCTACTCATCAATAAGTCATTAGCGTAATTAGTACTTATGCATACAACCTGAACAGGTAATAAGACGTGGTGCTATAAAAGTATAAAAATGTATAACTTTGACGGGTAGTAAAACAAAATACACATAAACACACTTATAAAATGAAGTGTTTGTAATAATACTTTCAATTTTTCTTAAAAAAAAATCTTTAGTTTTATCTTTTTAATGAATTGTATCAAACCTATAAAATGCAATAGGCATTTTTTAAGAGAAATATGATTTCTATATTATACTAAATGCGGTTTATATAACAAATTAAGGAATCCAAAGTAAATTACTTATTTATATTTGTATAGTAATATATATTTTAACCAAAATGAGAATATTTTTTAGTTAAATTAGGGTTAGTAAAATGTATCTTACTACATATAAATATTTATTTATGTTTGATATTAATATATATGTACGTATGTGAGAACACCAAATAATTTATAAAGTTTTTTGATATTCGTTTTATATATATATTGTTTTCAACAAAATGTAGGATAAATTATTAGCAGGCTTCTGAAGACTTAAAAAATTTAAATTCTAAGTTAAAATGTTTTAATTATAATTCAACGACGATTTACGTGAAAATTTGTATTTTTTAAATTAAAGGAAATGTTTAGCAACCTATATATAGGTTTTCTTGATTGAATAGTCATGTTTTGATAGGGTCACAACACACAGCCTTAAGATATTATGGAATTGTTTTATGTAAGTTATCAAATTTTTTTTAACAATTTAAACTTCCTAACGGCTTAAAACTTTCGCCTACATTTTGGTGAAACAATATTAAAAAATTTCAAACCACTTGGTTAATAATATGGGATTTCTAAACGTCTTTAACGCCTATTAGTCCCTACCATACAGCCCTCTTTAAGTTCACTTACCGCAGCACTAGGACACGTTGCAACGTCAGTAAGTCTCTCGTTTTTTAAGAAGTTTGTTATTTTATAATACAGCCAATACCAAAATAGAGGTAAAAGATATCAAAATGATCTCTATATTATCAAAAACCTTGTATTTCAAGTTTTGCAATTAAAAAAAAACGAAAAAGGTAAAGAAATTTATATTAGGTTCAATAATGTTTCACCTTAAGTATCACAGTTTTAATATCAAAGTAGATTAATAATTTATTGTTGACAGATTCACAACTCACAAGGGAACATTATAACAATATTAAAGATGGTTGTGATTAAGTTGAATATTCAGAATTGTAATTCCTATTATATAAACCGCAGTGTGAAGAAATTTACCTCCAAGAAAGCTTTTCCTTTTAAAAATGCTCCCAATAAAATATGAACTCAACACCAATACAAGGCCATTCAGTGGCCGAATGATCTAAGGCGTTACTCTCATAATAGACTAGTATTCCGATGATGGGGAGATAAAAATTTTAATATCAGTTGTGTGTACTGAGGCTGTTTTTTTTTCTTTCAAAAATTGTTTTACACTCTCCCTCCGTGAAAATGTGGGTACATTTCCTCTAAATATAGCCATACTAATCCCTTAAACCATCAGCGTAACTATTAAATAAGCGTATAACCCAAACGTTTAGTAAGACACGGTGCTAAAACACACAAATACGAAAATTGTTTAAAATAAATTTTGGGCGTGTTTCGCAAAAACGTACCACTTTATCAACTGCTCCAAGATGTATCCATACAGGTTTTTACCCTACCTTCACTTCCCTTTACTATTTCATCTTAGGGAAGCGCTTGAATAGGGTGGAACTTTGCAAGATCCCCCTTACTCAATCCTTCCAACAACCCTCTAGTCTAGGGTCTAGAGCCTTTATGTAAGGACCCTCAGAGCGTAAAATACCTTCCCCCGACCCTTTAACCCCTGTAGCGAGAAATAATTTAAAACCTTCTTGTCTGGGATTTGTGCAATGGTAGGTTTGGGGGAAAAGAGGCAAGTTTATCAATCCACCCGCCGTGTAATTAGCTATTATTCGCTTCTTTTGCTATTCAAGTGGCGGTACACTCACTTTTCAAAATTGACGTTTCGGATGGAATTTAGTGTTTTTGTAATCCTTGACGTAGGTTTTACATTTTTTTGTGTGTTTATTTTATTAAAATAGTTTTGTGTAGTGTTTTTTATACATATTTATAATATTTATAGCAATAAAAATAAATACCGACAAATAATAAAATTGGCCTATGTTGTAGCCCATTTTTTATATTAAAATTAAAATGGCCAGCTTAGGAGCATACTTATTTTACAGGGATAATATGTAAATACTCGTACAGAGAGAGAGAGAGCACTAACATAAATAACATAAATAATTATGTGAAAAGGAAAAGCAGATAACCTGTTCTTGACTTCACGAAGACAAATAATATACCAACATAATGAATTCAGTAGCAAAGTTAATATATATTAAATTGGTAGCCATCTAATTCCTACTATTATTGTGTGCTAATTCATGAATAAAGAATATATTATAACCTTATACATAGTTATTAATACACATTTGCTATGAAACTATGTTTTAGCACAGAGGATATTACACATGTGTAGGCACTACCTATAAACTTTATAACATTTTATTTTGAGAATCATTTTATTATTTTGACTAAATTTAATTCTTTTGTATATCGATATTTATTTCAATAACATTATAAATTACTCATACTAATAATTCTAAACTTGGTTTCTACGTGGGTTAAGCCCTCAACCTCATTTGTTCTGGTTTCCCATTGATCGAGGTCAATTCTCAAATACTTCTCTTTTTACTGAGAGTATTAAAGCACAGTAAACCTCCAATTGTTCGGCCTAATTAGGAACTATATTAGTATATTCGAATATCCAGATAATTATTTTTTATAGAGAAAACTATAACGTGTAACGTATGCACTAGTATTTAATTATGTAATTCGAAACTATGTACTGTACCTAAGACACATTATAAAACAAATAAAATATGTATTTATTATCCAACACAACATAAGAGTACATTTTCGAACTTATTAAAAGCCATAACAAAATCAGTTACTCACCATTATGTCCAATTCATACTTATAAACTCTGAATTTAAAGAAAAACATATTTTTCGAAATTAATCCGGATAGTCATTGTCTGGATGGTCGGAGTTCTACATTAAATTCACAATTACCTCGCATGTTCATTACATCGCGTGTCCATTACTTTGCATTTTTGGTACAAAAACATTGCTGGTCCATCACATCACGTCGCCCCCCCCCCCTCTCTACACACAGCTAACCCTACTCTGACATACAACCAATAGGAATGAAGGGTCAACTGACTCCCCTTGGGATGGGGAGAGTCTCTAGCTTGCCAGAAATCTAATGTCCTTAAAGAACTTGGAGACTCACATTTGTAAATTCAAATTGCTGTGGCGCAACCAAAGGCAAAGATGAAATAATAAAATAAAAATATAATCTACAAATGAAAATATACTTTTTAACTAGACAATTTTTTCCAACGAGTAAAAAACAAAATTATGGTGTATTTAATTTAGGAGTGTTGTAGATCCAGTTGCCTAGGCATCTCAGTTTCAACCAGCCCCACCTTAAAAGTGAGAGTCAGGCCCACTATTCTAGCAAAACGCGATATATTTGTAGCGCGATGTAATTGTATACATACGCCTCTTCATTCCTATTGGTTGTACGTCAAGAGTATGGTTAACTGTGTGTAGAGAGGTGGGGGGAAATGCGACGTGATGGACCTGTAACGTATTTGTACAAAAAACGCGATGTAATGGCGGTTCCCCTTTACACTCTGCCTACACACAAATGTATGTTAACTACCTCTAGAATTTCACCTTCTATATCTACCTGACTAATGTAAATATTAGGATATGCTTTATAGATATTGAAACGTGGTGCAACCAAAAATAAAAGTTCAAGAAAACTAATTCTATTCTCGTAACTTTAAAGCTAATCACTTTATCTCTATTTTACTCCCCCTTACACCCCTACCTTAACACCCTGTTTTTATAATTTTCTTGTGGTTGTTTCCTTCAAGAGAGTGGGTTTCTAATTTCCCAAAAAGAAGGTTCCAACAAAACAAAACATAGTTTGAAGGACTTAGTGACCGTGGCCGGATTGATTTCAACTGATTCTTTGGGCATGGTATCTATTTTTATTTGTAATTTTACGTGTAAATTAGTGGTGGCAAATTGTTCCTCTATAGTCCAAGATGTGTCTCATTGCTTAGCGGTATTTGTGTGTCACCTGAAATCCTCGTGACAAATCAATTCTTTGTTTCTCGATATCTTGCAAACATAGTTGTCTTCTGTAATTTCACTTAAGGTGGGGTTACAAGCAACGCGGGAAAAAGACAGTGTTTTTTCAGTTTTTATAATAAAACTTTCTTGGGTCAAAACAAATCAAATATTGCTTTTATACAAACATAGAGTTTAAAGTTCTTCACATGGTGACCTCAACAATTATTGTTGAATATCTGTCAAGGGTGTCCTGGAATCTTATGAAAACTTTTTATCTTCGTTAAAAAAGGTATTTAGATAATGTCACTATGCTCATGACAGAAAATCAAGTACTTTTTATATCACTATGTGAAGAAACTTAAACTCTATATTTGTATGGAACCAATATTTGTTTTATTTGAACCAGAATTATGGTTTTCTAGAAAAAGTGCATATTACTTGAGTTGCCTATTTACAAAAGCAGCTATATCCAAAAATATAAAAAAATGAGATATTGGTATCTCTGGATTCTTTAGCTCATTGGCTACGAGTTTAACCTCTTAAAACGGAGCAAAATTAGTTATGAACCGTATAAAATCAATTTATAAAAGTGGGTCAAGTAGCAAAAGAAGTTAAATCCACACTGTTTACTGTTGCAAATGAGGTTATATCCACAAGTCACATCTACAATTGCAAAAGCAATTAAATCCTTATGTCAAAATGTCAACCTCATACTTCAAATTGCAAAAGCAGCTAAATTTTTTGTTGTACCAATAAGGACCATTTTTATCAATAATCTATCTACAATTAAAATTATTTTACTTTCAAATACAATTATATGAGGTTTAAAAATAATTATGAAAGTGGGTACAAGAAAGTAATATGTCGGTTTCCCTGGAGAACAGCTGGTATTTTAACAACAGATCGAAATTTATTTTTGTATTACTTTACAGTCTTAACGTACGTAATTTCTTCAAAAATAATGGATCAAGACCTTAATGGCATATCTGAGGAAGAATGCATTGTTGAAACTCCTCCTAACAAGTCGAGGAAGAAGAAAACACGTCCAGAAACATGGAAAAGGAACATTGAAAGAAAGGCCAGGTATGTGAGCAAACTTCATATGGTAGAGTTCAAAGGCCACAAAATTCGTGCTGAAAGGTTTTATGAAATATTCTGAAAATAGAACGATGATGAACTGGTAATAAGCTATGACTGCCAGAAGAATCTTGTACTCTCTAAAATACCAGACCAAGCCGCTTATTACAAACGTCTACTATACCTTTACAATTTTACGATATGTGAAGGAGTATCAACATCTCCCCAAAACAAGACCAACACGTTTGCCTACCTTTGTACTGAAAACAAGTTTGCCAAAGGATCCAACCGAATATCCTCAGCTGTCCATCACAGGCTCACACAATGTGAACTGGCTGGTGTCACCACAGTCAAACTTTTCTCTGATGGCTTTGGTGGCCAAAATAAGAACTAAACCATGATTGCAATGTTGTCACGATGGTTAATACTGGAAGCTCCTATTAGTGTAAAGAAAATCATCTTGTACTTTCCTATCGTGGGCCACTCATTCATTCCGCCGGATAGAGTGTTTGGCGACCAAGAACGACAGTTTCGAGCAAAGAGTGTTATTGACAACCCAAATGGGTATATCGCATTGATTGCGGAACACTGTACAATAGAACATCTTGAAGAAGGCTGACCTGTTCAGGACTGGAAATTATATGGAGATGAAGTTTTGAAACAACCGGGTCAATAGAACTTTCAATTACAGAAATCAAAGAAGATTGTTTTTTCAAGGTCAAAGACTAGGAAACTTGTGATGGTTCAAGGAAAACCATTTTATGGGTTTGAATGTGGGGAACCAAAATCCCTGGTCAAGAAGGGTAAAACATTCTCAAATGCAAGGATTCCAGAAGTTCCAAGAGGTGTCCCAATCAAGCTTGCTAAAGTAAATGATGTGCGCTATTTGCTAGTTCTTCACTATGGAGAACAGTGGCAAGACGATCCCAAACTCAACTTTTACACCGAGGTTTTTCTTCAACTGGATTCACCACAGCCTGATGAAGGAATTGATGAGGAAGATATCCTGCATGATTTGGAAATTAATCCTGAAGATGACCATGAGGTTGTTGCATAAATATTTATATTTCCTGTTATATTAAAAAAGGTTCAAAATTTTACTTTTCCTTGAACTAAAAAACAACTTTTATGAAACTTGTTTTGCCAATCATGTTTTTTTCTGTCTGCTGTTTGATTTTCATTTGAATTCGACATAAATTTAAAAGAGTATAAGATGTATTTTTTAAATAAGTAACTAAATGTCCAAAAAATGACTCTTAAGATTTAACTGTTTTTGCATCAGTGTATAAAATATAAATGGTGGTCACTCCAGTTCCAAAATCAGCTTAATCCTTTGTCCAGTTGCAAAACCAGTCAAGTGCATTTCATTTTATTTAATACAAATTGGAATTTTAATGCCTTATTATACACATTTTGTAAAATAAAAAAATGATTTTTTCTTTATTTTTTAAGAAACGATTCTTATTGATAGCTTAAATGAGAAAAATTTTAAACGTTTTTTGGCTCTAGCCAAAAATAATTTCAAGTGGATTTAACTACTTTCGCCAATGGGCGACTCACTTGTAGTAGTAAATGGTTTCAGCATACTGTAATTTTAGTGTTGTCAAATAGTTTAAGCATACCCCTCCTTTATTCTTGTGTCATCAGATCGTTTCAGTGTTTATATTTTTGTAATTCTAGTAAAGGATAATAGTTTCAGTGTATCTCTTCTTGTAATAATAATGTATAGTGATGACAGATATATCATCATCTGTAATAATTCTAGTGATGGAAAATGGTTTCAATGAATCACCTCCTGTATTTCTTATAATAGCAAATTGTTCCATTATATCATCTCCATCATTTTAACGAGATAAGATGGTTTCTTTTTATTATTTAATGTGATTTAAGTGATGGCAAAGTGTTTCAATGAATCACCTGTATTTATACTGATGACAAATTGTTTCAATATACCACCTCTCGTAATTCTAATGATTGCTAATGGTTTTTTATATATCAACTCTTTAATCTAGTGATGGCAACTTATTTATATAGTTATGTACACACTCTAAAAATTCTACTGACTGTATTTATTCTTATTGGCTTTCAACAAGGAGATCCTTAAATAAAAATATTAAGATCTAGAAATTTCATTTATGAAAGATAAATCATATTAATTATTTTTTTATTTAGCATAAACTTGATCTACCCCATCACATCTCAACTGGAAAATTATTGTCAAGTTTTAAAAATAAAGTTCATCATGGGAGGGTATTTACCTACAAACCTGTAATATGTTTGCGTTACTGATATTTTAATATCCTCTAAGCTCTTTTGAATATGTTGTAAAGATTGTAATAAATATTAAATTTGTATTTTTGATCTGATTATTATTTAAGTTAAAGGTTTTTTTACATTTGGTTTTTGCAACTTCTCTTTCCGTTTAGTTTTATTAGCTTTTACGGCCACTTGATCATAGTGATAGAAACATTCTTAGTGTTCTAACGAATGTGTGTCCATTTTACAGCAACAACATATTTCTAATCAGAGTCCCCTGGGAATTCTAAGCGTTTGTATAGTGACTCAGCAGTGCTATTATCTTTAAATGATCTTTTTTTTTTCAGTACCATCAAATTGTTCACATGATATTTTTGTTATTCCCTACTTACTACCCATATGGGCTATCCGCATATTTACACTGATAGGATGAAAGTAGAATTTAGAGGAAAATACACCCACATTTTCGTAGAAAGAAAGTGGAAGACCATTAATATACACTATTTTTATTTATTTAGCACCGCGTCTTACTACCCGTTCGGGTTATACGCTTTAAGTAGTAATTACGCTAATGGATTAGGAATTGGGAAGGTTGAATTAGAAGAAGTGAACCCGCATTTGCGTGGAGGGAGAGTGGAAAACTATTTAGGAAAAACCACCCCCAGTTTACCCGACCGAGATTCGAACCTCGATCTCCCCGTCCTCAGCAGTCGAGCTTCAACACGACAAGCGCGTTAGCCAACTACGCCACAGAGGCGGGTATCATTAATATATAATGTATTTATTTATTTATTTACACTATTTACCCCGATTCCTAGCATGTAGCTCGAGACCTAGATCTACATCTTGAATTAACATTACATCTTATATCTATGTTCTTTTTTTTTTTAATACAATAATAAATTTAGAATAAACACCTAAATCTAAAAGTCCTATTTGTCCTTCTTTCCTATATCTAACCTACTAGTTGGTCCGCTCCTCCAGGTATATTACACCCCCGGTACCCTGCCCCTCTGTGTGTCCCACCGCACTCTGGATCTAATAGTCCCCAGATCAGCGAGAGTCCCAGCGGGGGCGGGCATCCTCCTCCCCAACACCTGGGGTGACCATTCATCCTACTCTCGTAGTAATGTATGTCTGACCAGGATAGGAAGCCCGATATACCTATCATCGGTAATCCAGTATTTGGCATATTTGACGCCATGGACCATGCGACTACTGAGGTGGGTATATCCTTCACTTTAATTTATATTAAATACGTTAAAAATATAATCTTATAGTTCTAGGAATATATTTGTGTTCATGTTTGATCCATGCCATTTATATCTCCTTATTTTGACTTGAAAAAATTATGAAAATTATTTACAAAACCCCACAAGACTAATAATATAAATATTACGCTATTTTTATCTACATTTTTTCTAATTTTAATATCAAATATAATATGAATTACTTTTAATTTATTAGTGCTTGAACTTCAAATTTCAGAGGCACTATGAAAAGTAAGCTCTAGTGACAGTACGGTGCTAATTAAATATATTTAGGGATGTTTTAGTTCTAATAGTTTGTTCATAAGATATATCTACAGTTGGAGGGATTTTTAAATGGTGTGGAAATTTTCTATCAAAATAGCTATAAAATTGAGACACTTTGACATGTATTCTTCATTTTGTTATCCAATGATACCACACTCACATTAATGTATGAGCCATAAGTTTTTATCAACAATAGCAATATTGGCGTAGTTTTCAAATAATGGTAAATATATGACATTTACAAAAGTTACTAGAACTACTTTGATATATTCCCAAGACATCTCATATACGTTTTACATTAGCCTCTTTTGAAAGATAGTATCAATACCAATGAGCATTAATAGGACACTTTCAATTAATGCTGATATCAAAACATAATTTTTTTTTTAAATAAACCATAATTTCTACCTTGTATTATAGCTTACCAATTTTTACAATACCCATATACAAATTTCTAAGTTTGCAAGTGTATCACATATGATATAATCTAGCTCACTTTCATTATATATATATTTAAGACAAAATTCAATATTTTACTATAATAATAATAATAATATGAATATCCTACTTGC
This sequence comes from Timema douglasi, assembly GCA_901482245.1. Classification (NCBI taxonomy): domain Eukaryota; kingdom Metazoa; phylum Arthropoda; class Insecta; order Phasmatodea; family Timematidae; genus Timema; species Timema douglasi. Next base: position 52,718 of record CABEEJ010002077.1, read on the forward strand.
CCGCTTTGGTAGCCGCATGGTCTAATGCACTACCCTCGTAATAGACTAGACTGCCGATGACGGGGAGATCAATGTTCGAACCTTGATTGGGTATATTGAGGGTGATTTGTCCCGACTTGTTTTCTACTTTCCTTCCATGCAAATCCGGTACCCTTCATATTAATATAACCTTCCTAATGCCTAAAACTGTTAGCGTAATTATTACGTAGTCATATAGCCCGAACGGCTTTATATATAGACTTTGCCGAGCTTTGATGTAATGCTATTGCGTAACTTATATTACTTGTTTCGAAAAAAGAGTAAAAAGAGATTTAACAGAAATAGAATGCTTGAGGGTAGAGAGAGATCTATGAACGATTTATTGAAATTGATTGTATTATCAAATCACACGTACGAACTCCCTTGTAAGAATATATCCTTTGAAGGTTTTGCCCAAATCCTGTTATTTGTTTTGAGGCTGTGACGTGTAATTTGATATTCCACCCAACACCCCTAAAGAACTTTGTTAAATAAAAGAGAAAGTTTTACACGGATAAACAAGAAAATGTAATCTATTTTTCTGTCCTGCTCTGTCCAGAAAAGAACAAACAAGTTATGTCACTCCTTTCATATCGAATTCAATGTTATTAGTAATGGGAACTTTCCCTTTCTCATCTAAAATATCATGTGACATATCTTGACTATAATAATATAAAGTTTTGGGAAAAATATATTTATGTATGATTTGTTTATGTTTAAAAATACATAATTTAAGTCACTATTTATTTATCAGTTGCTACTTGTACTTCACTCATAAGGATTAAATAATTTAAAATTTTATATACACATTTTATGTAGTTTTCAAATAAAATAAAAAATATTATTGGTTCAATGTTGAGCTAGAAGGGGCACCTGCCTTAACGTTAAGCCACATTGCTGGCATTCAAAGATATCAGATTATTTATAGGTGGTTTATTATTTTAAAATATACTAAACGTAAATTGGAAGACTAAAAAATTTACATTTTGAGTTTATATACTTTTTTATGTTTCAAAAGGTAAAACCAGATATTTTTAAATTATATTTTATCTGAAGTGTCACAGTTCTAAGATAAAGATGAAATTAGAACAAAGGTATAACCTTCCTAAAATAAAAATATATAGAAATGTTTTAATAAAGTTACATCACACATTTTATATTATAATTTAATATTGTTTTCATTAGTTTGGAAGCCTCAGATCATCCATTTCCACAAAATATTCTTGAATGTAAGAATATTTCCATCATAATATACGCAATTTTAAAAAATGTGAATATTTTTATTTTGATAGCAATTAGTTGACTGAGTGAAAATATGACCGTAGTTCAATTATAGCACAGTAAAAAATAAATTCGTACTTTTGAATATATTTAATTGATGAGATAAAAATTTATTTCTTTGGTTGGGTTAGAGTAGGTTAAGTTAAGATAAGTTGGGTTAGTTTCGATTAGCTAAAGTTTAGAGCTGGGCCGATGCCAATTATTAATCCGATCATCGGCCGATTATCGCATAACCGGCGATTCCGATGATCGGGGTTTGAATCTCCGATTATTTATGCCGATTATTCAAAATGTGTGGGTATATTTTAAGTCCTAAAAATATTAAAAACTTTTTTTATCCCTTTTCCCTCGTTTGTAATCTTTCAATAATTAGCTTTATCTTAGCGACTTACGTTTGCAATAAACAGCACATCCAACATTCTAACAAAATATATCAAAATAAATATATTTAACATAGGCCTTTTTCTAGTTTATGCACGTTATTAGAAATAAAAATACTCACAAGTAACAAATTTATTAACCATCATATAAAATGTTAGCAGATCGGCATTGTTTTGTATCGATTTGTTAAAAATAGTTATAAAATGAAATATCAGACGCAAGAATAACGTGCCTGCGCACTACGTTTTGTTTTACATGGAAAGAGATTTTATTTTATTTTTTTAATGCTTTTTATTCAAAATGTATGGGTATATTTAAAATCATAAGTCATAAACATTAAATATCAATTTTAAAACTAAAAGATAAATTTAATAATCCATCCCCACTTATATAAACACAACTTCTATTTTGAGTTTACAATACACAGGGTAACCAACGCTCCTAAACAAAATAACAAAGGAGAATATGTATTTTAACAGTAGGTCTTATTCCAATTTATGCAGATGCACATTATTAGAAATAAAAACGCTCACAGGTAACAAATATAATAATCATAAAATAAAATATTTGCAGATTGGTGTTGTTTTATTTCGATTTGTTAAAGATGACCAAAAAATGAAACATCGGACGTACGCACATGCGCACATTTTGTTTAAATGGAAACCATTTTTCTTTTAATGCAAGTACAACACTATTTTTTTCATGAACATTATAATCAAATTTGCTGTTTATTATTGTGATTTGTTTTTGTTTAGTGACAGGTTCAGTTGTATTAACAGTAACAATAAGAAGGAATACTTAAACAACCTTTATATTTTAAAAGTTTCTATTTACATGTTATTAAAACCAACCTATATTGGACATTATAAAACTAGTAAAAGTAACTCTCTTTTTTTTGCTTTAAAAGTCATTTTACTTTATACACATATAAAAATTGGAAACAAAAATAATCGGTATCGGTGATCGGCCTAATCGGCTACAAATTATCGGCATCGGACTAATCGGCAAAATAGCGGATCGGCCCAGCTCTACTAAAGTTATATCATGATCATAATAATAGAATATCTAGTTTTAAAAGTGTTACATTTGTAAAAACATTATTTAAGTTTATTTTTTTGCTGAAAGCTAAATATCCTATACGATCTTCCAAAATTATATTCTCAATTTTACTATTTTAAGATAAGATTTTTTTATTGTGTTAGTATATTTGTATGTTTTTCTGTTTGACCATAAAAAAACTGAAACTGTCTAACATATCGAGGAGTTTTTTCTAATAATTTAGTAATTTATGGCCGCCCTTCCCCCCACACAATTTTTAATAATTTGCAGAATCCCTTTTTATAAATTTCATTCTTTCATATTTTGTGTTATCGTGTTGTGTTTATACCAATTTGACTAATTGAAAAATATATTCACACCGAAAAGCAAATATTATAGTAATTTTGGAAATATTTTAAAGTAATTCCCCCTCCACTAACCCTATTCAGTACTCAAATTACCCTTTTTAAATTTTAAGCACCCTGATTAGGAAACATATTTTAATTGGGGGTTGGGGCTTGGGGATTGATATTGAAGTGATATTTCTGTTTCACGCCAAATTTCAATTTCTACATCGATACATGGATGATAATTTATTTTTAGAAATGTCTATCCCTGAATATTTCCCGGTTCCCCATTTTAAATTTTAAATGTTTAGACTCATCTGCTTATTTATTGTTGCCCCTTTACATTTAATAAACTATTTCACTTTTATGCCATACTGAAAAGTTTATTTTTTCTATTTTATTTGAGTTCCAGGCCTCCACCGTGGTTCGGATCCTACGTTAGACTGTAGGTCCTCCATTTTATCTCACAATTACCCTACCATTACACATTATCGTAAGTGCGTACAAACCGAACGGGTAGTAAGATGCGGTGCTAATAATAATAATAATTATTATTATTATTATTATTTATTTGAATATTTGAATTGGACCCACTTCTCTTTTTCCAGTCTTTCATTTTGAAGTTTTTTTACCTCCTTATGATGGTTTGGGTTGGTCCACATAACTAGCTGGGTAATTTCAATATAGTACCAAATTGATAAGTAATTTAATCATTGAATTCTTTAAATTTCAAAAAATCCCATTTCATCAGCCCCCACTTAAAAAATTGTTCCGACCTATATTTTTATTTGGAATGTTCCCTCCATATTGCTGACAAATTCTGACTTTTCCAATTTACATAAAAGGTTTTTTTTCTACATATATCCATCCCCTTTCTTCCAGAGTTACATTTAAAATTTTTAAATGTTCCGACATTTTAATGTTTATTTTAAGTGCTCCTTATAGCTGCTTGCCGAATTTAAGTGCTCTACCACACAGAGAAGTTGTTGAATACATAAGTTTTGTAAATATTGAGCTAAACTCACCCCCACCCTTGTTACCACCCTCCCCTTTCCCCCACAATTCCTCAAGAAACATCAAATTTTATTTGGTTATCTGGTAGGGTACTTATACTGGTTATTGATATTTAAAGTCTATGCCACACCCAAGTTTTATTTTTATTTTTATACCTCCTCTATTTCGTGCAGTTCAATTTAAAAATTAAAATAGTCAGACTTCTATGGTTATTTGAAGTGATGTATTTACCACCCTTCAAATTTCAGTTTACTACCACACTGAGAAGTAGTTTCTTATATCAGTTTTGGACATTTTAAGTCCCTTGTCCCACTTTTCTAATTATCAATTATATATATACTTTTTTATTTGGTTATCTATAGCTCTGCTTCTACCACGGTTCCAAATTTCAATTTTCTGCCTTACATAATAGTATTTTTAGTTGATACTCCCCCTCTCCTATTTTCCAGAATATCGTTTAAAATTTTTAAAATGTCTTACTCTTATGATCATTTCCACTACCTGCCAGCTGAACCTCAATATAAACTTATTTTCCCTATATATTTGTAATAAGGAAAACCAAACAAAATAAATCTACCTTAGATCGTCGCTACAAAAAAAAATTAACTAAAGCTGTTTCATTGGATATCACCATCCGTTCGGGATATCCACATTTAATCACGCTATTAGGGTAGATATGAGGAATTTAGAATAGAGAAGACATCCATCCCTATTAGCTAGCATCTAGAGTGATAATCAATTATTTAAAAAAACTATTACAGAGATTAAATTATCGAACTCCCCATCAACTGCAACGCTGGCTATATGAACCAGATGTTTATCCCTCATTCTTTAGTGATGTGATTACATTAAAACAAATAAATTACCCTATTTAATATATTCATTCATAATTTAATATTCCAACAAATAAACCTTTATTTCAAAATAATGAATTGAGTAGGGTGTAACGATACTCATTTGTAAAACGAACTAGTCTAGTTCTTAATATGGCTGTTAGGAACAAATTTAACAGATAATATACTTCTCACTTTTATAAAAGTAAGACTTCATATCACAGGCTACGACGAATGACAAATGTACTTTAAATACATTGAAAATGAATGATTGATGAGAACTTTCTTAGAGAAACAAGTTTATGAGTGATGGCTGACAGGTTGATCTGAAGATGGATGACACGGGTAGTGTCACAAGGAAACAAACATCTTGCAGAACATACATATAGTAGATATAAAATGGGATGACCTGTCTGTAAGGGTCAGGATATACTTGGGGAATGGCATTAAACTTAATAGAAATAGAGATTAAAATTAGGTATTTACATGTGTGACTCTGTGTATGGATGTTGTTGAAGAAAAGCGAGTATGCAAAGATTGGGAAATATGTATAAATTTAGTGAAGATGGATTAAATACGAAGTTGTTTTTTTAGCTATATTCACAGTTTTTTTGCCAGAGAAAGGCTTGATTAGGCATGTATGTATGTATATATGTGTCCTGTGTCCTAAAAATAGGTAAAGGAGGTCGTTAGGGGAGGTGGCACCAATATCTAATTATATATATCTTGTTTGTTTTAGTCATTCTAACACCACGTCTAACTACCCTTTTGGGTTATACGCTCATATATTCATATATATGTTCCACGCTGTTAGTAAAACTGCACATTTCACGGATTGGGAACATTTCTGCGAGTTTTTTGAACTGTCTTCATATCTGCACCCTTTCACGAACTCTGCAAAAATCCCGTGAGCTCTTGCTTATTTTATAAAGGGGAAATTTTAATCTATTACTATATTTATTATGATATATTATGCTTTAAACTAGGTTTTAATTGCATTTTGAATATCAATTTTCATATTAATGCAATATTAGTAAATCAATTGACAATATTTTAAAATTATTTGTTTGTATCATAAACGCATTAAAATACTTTAACTTATAATATTAATAAATTAGCCATAGATGAATGTAATTTCAGCATTACCTATACCTTAGCGTCACCAATTCTCAAATATTTTCCTGAGTGATATGAAGAGATATATTACATGCCATTCATATTATTAGCATTTATTTACATTTATTTGGATGCACAATATTTTCGAAAAGAATATAATTTTGATTCTTGCCCATTTCCAACTGAAATACGACCAACCAAAGTCCTTGTACTGACAACTGACATTGGAATGTCCTTTGATGAAATATCTTTAAACAAGAGGTCCTCAAAACTGTTTATCTGAAACCCATGTTAGACAATTCTTCCACTTGTTTATTTCTTAGCCACATAGGCAGACCCCTTAATTCAATAAAATTACAACTTGGATGCATTAGAGACGATTTAAAAGAAACTATAATACCGGCACACAAAACAAAATATTTAATTTGATAGATTAACTACTATTCGTGTTAAGAAATTAAATGGACAAATAAGGGCAATTAAAGATGACCATTGGTCAGATTATTGAATCCTAGAAGAAGGAGAAGTGTTAGTAAAAACTTTAAAAATTCTATTAAAATATTAACATATCTTTGCCACAGTAGATACGACGTTAGTTACAAATTCAACCACCAAGTGCTGTAGTCGACACGTGAGTGTGAGAAAGGAACAGGAATCGCTATTATTGTGTTGTTTTTTTTCAGAAAAAATATTGAATATTTTCCAAATTAGGAGATTTTGCCTCTCTCATCTCTAGACACAACAAATAAATTTGCAATACCAATTCAAACAAAATAATAATAAAAGTTTTCCTTATGGATGACGAGTAGAAGTAGCTGGCGTTGCCTAAGGTAGCCGCGCAATGTATTTTGTGGTTATCTTGGGCAATTATTTGTTTTGTTTCTAATAAACAGCAAAATAAATTTCATTTTATTACGTCCTGCGTGGTTTTCAATTAATTTAAGAAATTAATCAAAATTATAAAAAAAAATGTTATCAAATGCACAAATTCGTGCACATGGGCTAATAGTTTTTAAATTATTATTATTATTATTATTATTAGCACAGCGTCTTACTACCCGTTCGAGTTATACGCACTTACGCTAATGTGTAATGGTAGGGTGGTTGTGAGATGAAATGAGGACCTACAGTTTAACGTGGAATCCGAACCACGGTGGAGGCCTGGCATTCCCCACATTCACAAGATGTCTGGTCAGAGGTGAAAGAAGGGTTTGGTAATCAGATAAATATGTGCCGGGACCGAGGATTGAACCCTGGCCACCAGCACAGAAGTCTGACACCTTACCCCTAGACCGCCAGGTCACCAATAGTTTTTAAAATTTCAGACCTCTGCTAGTGGTCAATATTGCGTAAAGGAACATTACATTAGATGACTTAAGCTTTCTAAGCGTCTTGGTTTTGGAGTTATAGCACCTATGCGCATACATACAAAAAAACACAAATACACATTCTTTATTATTTATATGAGGATTAATTATTGATTGATTCCCATTATCAGGTTTCACATAGTTTATTAATTAATAGCTCTGGACAGGCTAAAACCTAGGGTTCTATAACTACAATTTTTCTTTTCAAGTTGGCCGTAATGTCTATAATAATTATATCAAGGAATCATTAAATGTTGGTCCAATGAAAATACAATAAGCATAATGCGTACCAAAACAAGTGACTTTACATTTCGACTTGAAGCAGAGAACACCAAAAGACTGAGGAAGAAGATAGGTTTTGCCGAGAAAATGGAGATCCTCGTAGTGGTTGGTATATTTGTGGTTCGGGTCAGTATAAGCGAGGATGTGGATGTTAGGACAAGGACTGGGATTATTTATCCTTAATTTATATTTCATGAATGCAGTTAGTCCTAAAATGCATTATATTTTATATTATTCCTCAATGTGTTTCTATATTATTTTTTGTCTTAGCATCGGGAGCCTTAAGCTGTCATGTTTAAGTTATTGTATTTTAAATTTAGTAAAGTTTGCCATCAGGTTAGATGGAGAATTAATCCTGTTTATTTTCCAAGTATGTGTATATTTCTGTTTATAAGGTTAAGTTATGATGTGCTTTTTCAATTAAATGTAAATTTCAGTTAAATGTATTGTTTTTGGTCATTCATTCATTTTGTACGAGTCACGGAAAGTGTGACATTGAGTTATTGTAGTGTTGTTGTATATTTGTAGTTGGGCGTGGCCGCACGCACCGATATCTAATTGTTTCGAGTACATTTAATATTTTAATTTTTGAAGTATTTAATTATGTTAATTATGTAAAGTAAAGCGTTAATCAAATCAAAGTATTCATCAAAATGTTCCAAGTAAATGTTAGGTTTCACTCAGACGTTGGACGTCTTTTTTTTCGGAGCTCTACTTGGAGAAGCTGGTAATTTTAAGATGAATTATTTTTGTTTGTCTTTTTAAGATCTTAGTTTGTATTTAATCTTGCGAGAATCTGGTTTTTGAGATCCTTAGCTCTAAGGTATATTTATTGTAAATATACTCTTGTCAATAGGTGGGACCCTTAAGGAAAATCATTTCTACACGGTCTCATATAGACAGTGCTTGTTCCTTCGGGCTAGTTACTGTCTTATATTCTTGAGACAATCGATTAAAGTTCGTAATCTTTTTGTTCGTTATTTCTGTTTAACGCCTTAGACTTAAAACCACGAGGTCATTTTCTATCAAATTTGCTCTATTAAATTACCTTTGCTTTTTAAATATTTTATATTTGCTCTCTGCTTTACTTTATTGGTATTGTGTATTTTGCTATGTTCCTTTATATATGTCCATCCTATTCCTTAATTTAATGACCTTTAGTTGATAAAAGCCTATAAAAGTTACAAAATTTGACCTGATTTTTAATAACTTAGTGTGCCTTCCATGTAGCTTTGTGTATGTTATGCACGCTGGCTTACGTACCGACTGACATCACATGCTAAGCCAGTCAGGTGTCTTTCCCCACATGGCGTTACCTTCTAATTTCTGTATATCGAACAAACCAGTATACAGAGTGTTTCAGTGAAAGCGTGCAAAAATTAAACAGTACAGGGGATGCTCTACCGAACATTTTGTGATAGTGAACGTGTGGTCTGTGAATCCAGCTAAGGGGTATATGGGTCTAAATATGTGTGTGGGTGTAGGCAGGGGGTCTGAAGACTATTTCGCATGGGGATATCCCATATACTGGTGTATGGGACCCCAGAGGACACAGACTTGGAATTGGTTGCCAGGATTGTCGTTGCCTGTGATGTGATTCACAACACGCATGGGATATTTGAACGAATGTGGCAGAAACTCGTACGTCGATGTCATGCTTGCATTGGGGTTGGTGGCCGGTATTTTGAGTAACTGTTGTGAGGTAGGAAATTGTAGGTTGCCTACGGTTTGTCAATGATATGGTATACTATACAGTACTACCTGTACGTAATGTTACAACTAAATCTATATACATTTCATGTAATTATTAGCTGTAAGTAAACCGGACATCAGTAACAGTGTTAGACATGTTTATTCCCCCATCACTATTATCTCGCTTCACAGAACACATGTTACCTATCTTAAAATGTTCGGTAGAGCATCCTTTATTCCCCGTTTAAAATTTTGCGCGCTATCACTGAAAATCTGTATCTTAGACTGAGGTCTTCCTTCTATATTTATCTCTAATATTATTATTAGCACCGCGTCTTACTATCCGTTCGGGTTATACGCATTTATCTCTAATAATCTTACCGCTATACTGTCTAACACTCCCGTGAAAATGAAATGATGGCAAGAGGTAAATTAACAATACAAACATTTTATATTAACAGAGAGAGTGGTTCTTATTAATATATTATGATAGTTATAATGTTAAGTGACGGTTAAAAGTAATTTTAATTAATGCTTAAAGTGAAAAAGGTATAAATAATACAAACTATATATACATATAAATTGTTTTACACCCTCCCTCCACGCATATACAAGTACACTTCCTTTAATTATACCCTTCCAAAAATCCCTAAATGCCATTAGCGTAATAAGTGAACATACGCATATAACTCGAACGGGTAGTAAGACACAGTGATAAAAAAAAAATAGTGAATTTCTTTGTCGCTAAGTTGAAGCACTTGTCACTGACGAACTTCCTTTAGTTTTGAAACAAAACCACACAAATTATAGTTTAACTTTGGTGTTAAGATTGAAATGTATTCGATAAATTACTATTTGTATTTAGAATTGATTTGGCGATCAAGTAATATCAAAATAAGTTAATTATACATTTAATAGGATAATACAGACAGAATATTTGAAAGAAAAAAACTTGATTTACAAAGGTTTTATAAGATAACATATACCGTAGCCTATGTGTTAAACGGACGTCCAAAATATTTTCATGACAAATTTCAACACTGTAGGTTAAGTGGTTTGGGTGTGATTGAACAACAAACAGACAAGATTTAATTTTTATATATTAATAAGTTATGATTTTGCTCATGCATTTTTTAAATTTATTTTTACTGTACTTTCTAGTATCAATACTAATACCAGCAGCTAAACATATTTAATAAAATGGGATATGTGGTTTTCACCTTCATCTCCTCTTTCGGGCTATCCACAAATTCACACTAATAGTGTGAGAATGGGGAAGACACAATGTTAGACAAAATGATCTCGATTTCTCGTGGTAGTACACCAGGAAAGTCAACTCTCATTACACCAATCCGGGCTTAGAATCCTCAACACTAGAATACCAGACCATACAAGGTTGACTCTTTAAAAGCGCACCAATGTGGGTATGATAAGGTTTAACCAAAAGTAAATGCATCAGTATTTGAAGAATGAGAGTCCCTATCGTATATTTAAAAAATAATACTCAGGTGGGGTTTGAGTCTTAAACCTTACAAGGCAGAGTTTTGCCTCCTATTGCACACCTAACCATATCAATCAGAGCTATTAGAACATGTGCACAGTATAAGATTGAAACAATAGATGGGCGGGAGAGCTGTTTGAAACGGCCTTTGTTCAAGGTCCTTCCATCATTGATGATAATCAAACACTAATTACTCCACCCTCCAACCCCATCTGTCCCCATTCACCCTGTCAGTCAGTTTGATATGTTCGTTTAACGATTGTTTACAAATGAAGTGAAACAGACAAATTTGATTTAACATGAACATGTTCTAGTAAGACGCTAGTACAAAGGTAAAACCTACAAATATTAATAGTTCAAATAACGTAGTGGAAAATGATTCTTCGTATTTATTTATATTTGTTTATGACTGATTCTACGTCATATTAGAACTTCGTTTTTATGAACTTCACTTGAAAAAAATCTGACCTAACATAGATAATTTATTAGATTTAAAGATCTAAAACTTCTACAAAATATTACCATTTATCATTCTCTAGATTATTTAATGTTACGCAAGTAAAAATTTGCATTTATTTTAAGGACACAGAAAAACTATTGGCAAAACCAGTCTAATCACTCTCGGAATATTTTTACCTATGATGTTGTCAAAAGTTTAATATATTATGCACGAATTGTTTTTAAATTGTTTTTAATATAATGGAAACAAACATATTTTTAACTCCTTGCTTTTTTTGTTATCTATTTTGTTCGTTTAATTAAAATTATTTACCAGCTTTATGTCGTATTGTGATTATAAGTGTTACTTTTTCAAACCTGTTTTACATAGTTCATTTTTCCTTGTATTGTTTTGGACATTGTGGCCGCTAACCCTTCTCACATTTGTACCCAATAATAATAGTTATTGAAGGCGGTGATATGGAAATGATGTGGCGGTGGTTTATCACACATGAATGCTTCCATTTCTTCGGAGTAATTAATTTCTGTACGGTTGAAGGGGATGGCTGGAGGAAAAGAAGAGGAGATGAAGGCCGAATTGAATAGCGCAATATTTTTTGCCATACTTTCCCCTAACTCCTGCTTTTCCACCATTCGTTACTGTGCTCAAACAGCATCTTATAGTTAGTTGTTTGACAACCTTCGTGCGTGTTCGCAAAATCGGGCGATCTGATTCCCTGAACTACAGACGTGGTTCATAGGATTGCATTCTTTCAATCGCGTCACTTAAGAAGACATTTTTTACTGAGGGGCTACGTGGTTGAGGGGATTTCCAATTTTGAATGCAAACCTTTTTAATTTGATTATTTGCAATGTTATAAATATGTTTTTATAGTTATTTTAAAACAATCGTAACCTAATTTAATTAACTAGATTTATGTCTTAGAATACAAGAGATCTTAAAAATCGAATAATATTTCACCTCTAATAATTGGTTTACAATAATGACTCCACATTAACTATCATCAATTATTAACCACCCACCTCAGTGGCAACATGGTCTAAGGCGCTAGCTACTCTTACAGTAGCCTAGATTCCGATGACGGTGAAATCGAGGTTAGAATCTCTGTCGGGTGTACATAGGGTGGTTTTCCCTAAATGGTTTTGCACTATCCCTCCACGTAAATGTGGCTACACTTACATTAAAAATGGCCTTCCTAGTCCCTCAAGCCATTAACGTATAACCCGAATGGGTAGTAAGACGTGGTGCTTAAACAAACAAAATAATGTTTAACTATTCTTAAAAAAGGATAAATAATATTAAAACTAATACATTAATTCACCATGACATAAAGGTTGTAGTAAATAGAATCTAATTTGTTTTTACTATTAAAAGACAGATTTTTAATCACCCTTAAAGTGTTAAGAACCTTTAAACTTGCCACGCACCGAATCGGATCAAAATCAGAACCCTACGAACGGAAATTAGTTTTGTCCCCACATTGGATCGGGATTCAATTCAGGTCCTTTGGAAGTCAGCAACCTAGAAGGTACATCGATGTCAGTGATTTGTTGGTAGTGAGTGATAAGAAGAGCAGCAAATGGTGGTTGTTGTATGCATTGCTGCTGATCCCGATGAAGATGAAGAAGAGGTGGTTTCAAAGATACTTTTGAGTGCACGACGTACAGTAAATGCAACATAAAACTTCCGAGATTTCCTCTCACGCATTTTTTTAACACAGTCATACTAATATTTGTTATCAATGTCATAAACTATTTTAGGGTATTATTGAACTAAATTGATTATTTCTTCATTCTAAAACATTTTTTTTTAATAAGCATAGATTGTCGAGTGGCAACAGGAAACGAACATCAACAGGTGTAAATTGAGCTCGAATGTATGGATTATGCAATAGTCCAGTGCTGATGACGCATGTGCATATAATATAGCTTCTAAATCCATCGCAATCCGTCAAAATCTTGTCTCCTGTTAAACCGATTCGTTCCGTTACTATCCGACGCTTACGTTTCCAATCAGATCCGAGCCATTGTGCGGACATACATTAAAATGCAGGTAGCCACAAATTTCTGATGCATTCCATTCCAATCATATCCAGTGTGCGTCAAGGAAAAGATAACAGGTAAATTTTACTAGACAGGTAATGCTTTTTATCTATTATCGAAATAAAGTTCAGATTCAGATTTGATCCCTGACTGAGAACTGCAAATACGAGTCTACTTTTATTATGGTTTTCCATTCCTTCCTTCTGCTATTGATGATGAACTGTGCGTGCATTGACCCATACTACTCATTTTTATAGGAAAGATCTTTTCTACCAAAAACTGTGTGTACAAGAAGTTTCCTTAAATCTAGATTTCACTATAATCTAATTCGATGACAAACCCTTTAAATTAGAAAAACAGCAATAGTTAGGAGTTTTAGTAATAAAACGAATATAAATTTTAATTCAAGTTAATTTATTAAAGTATTCATATTCATCTTACATTCAAAGAAAATCCATGAGCTTAAAATATCCATGGTTAAATGGAAAAAATTGTGCGGAAAATATACATTTGCTAGTCAAGTTCTTTCATGTGTAATTTAAAAAAAAATACAAAATAGTTAAATAACATAATTATTCCTAATATTAGCAATATTAAGTGATAGGGCAGAGTTTTTGACAGACAAAATAACGTGTTTTAACAATTTCATACAAGCGTGATTATAATGTTTAGTAAAAGGGGGGAAAAAATGAGTAAGGTTCTAGAAATATTACTCTTCCTATATGTATTGAATAGGTTCGTGTAGAAAAAATTCACCAGTACAATAATAAGTTAGACTTGCACATGTGATTAGATGGTATAACACATCACTCATACAAAATATACTGGATTGTTGTTGACATTTGCTATTGGACCCTGCCTGATTCTCGGTTGTTTAATTGTGTGGAGTAGTGCCTAAATGTTTTACAGCTATCCCTCTACGCAAATATACGTATATTTTATTTAAATGTTGTCTAACTGATCCCAACCACAATAGATATAAAATGTGAATATTTTGAACGAGTAATTGGACGTTATATATTTAATTAAAATAAACTAAGTAAAAGACTGCTCTAGCTATTTGTAACAGACTACTTTTAATGTGTCTTTCATAATAACATTTAGTTTCAGGCTAATACAATAAGGAATATTGTTGTTACACTGTGTATTTAGAGCTTTCAGAATTTAACCAACACCATAGGTGGCTATATTCCCTAAGGTGGCATTGCAAGAAGGTGGCCTGCCAATGACAAGGATCTGGGGGTTTGAATCCCGGTTGTGTGTACCAACTTTTTCCAAGTGGTTTTCCACTCTCCCTCCATGAAAATACGAGTTTACATTTCTATACTCAACCTTTTAATCTGAACGGTTAGTAAGACGCCTTAAATAAATGTGTAACCCTTTTACTAGCTATCGTGTGTTCTGAATACGGAGAAATGTGAGCAACGTTGACTACTTTACAGCCATTTCTTTGGGCTTATATTCTTTAAATGGTTCTTAACAGGGTGGCTATTAGAACTTCGTTTTTATAAACTTCACTTGAAAAAAATCTAACCTAACATAGATAATTTATTACATTTAAAGATCTAAAACTTCTACAAAATATGACCATTTATCATTCTCTAGATTATGTAATGTTACGCAAGTAACAATTTGCATTTATTTTAATGACACAGAAACAATATTGTCAAAACAAGTCTAATCATTTTCTGAATATTTTAATCCATGATGTTGTCATAAGTTTAATATATTGTGCACGAATTGTTTTTAAATGGTTTTTAATATAATGGAAACAAATATATTTTTAACTTCTTTCTTTTTTTATCTATTTTGTTCGTCTAATTAAAATTATTTACTAGCTTTATGTCATATTGTGATTATAAGTGTTACTTTTTCAAACCTGTTTTACATAGTTCATTTTTCCTTGTATTGTTTTGGACATTGTGGCCGCTAACCCTTCTCACATTTGTACCCAATAATAATAGTTATTGAAGGCGGTGATATGGAAATGATGTGGCAGTGGTTTATCACACATGAATGCTTCCATTTCTCCGGAGTAATTAATTTATGTACGGTTGAAGGGGATGGCTGGAGGAAAAGAAGAGGAGATGAAGGCCGAATTGAATAGCGCAATATTTTTTGCTATACTTTCCCCTAACTCCTGCTTTTCCACCATTCGTTACTGTGCTCAAACACCATCTTATAGTTAGTTGTTTGTCAACCTTCCTCCGTGTTCGCAAAATCGGGCGATCTGATTCCCTGAACTACAGACGTGGTCCATAGGATCGCATTATTTCAATCGCGTCACTTAAGAAGACATTTTTTACAGAGGGGATTTCCAATTTTGAATGCAAACCTTTTTAATATGATTATTTTCAATGTTAAAAATATATTTTTATAATTATTATAAAACAATCGTAACCTAATTTATTAACTATATTTATGTCTTAGAATACAAGAGATCTTAAAAATCGAATAATATTTCACCTCTAATAACTAGTTTACAATAATGACTCCACATTAACTATCATCAATTATTAACCACCCATCTCAGTGGCAACATGGTCTAAGGCGCTACTCTCACAGTAGCCTAGATTCCAATGACGGTGAAATCGAGGTTAGAATCTCTGTCGGGTGTACAGAGGGTGGTTTTCCCTAAATGGTTTTGCACTATCCCTCCACGTAAATGTGGCTACACTTACATTAAAATGGCCTTCCTTGTCCCTCAAACCATTAACGTATAGCCCGAATGGGTAGTAAGACGTGGTGCTTAAACAAACAAGATAATTTTTAGCTATTCTTAAACAAGGATAAATAATATTAAAACTAATATATTAATTCACCATGACATAAACGTTGCAATAAATAGAATCTAATTTGTTTTTACTATTTTAGGCCAGATTTTTACTCACCCTAATAATGTTAAGAACCTTTAAACTTGCCACGCACCGAATCGGATCAAAATCAGAGCCCTACGAACGGAAATTAGTTTTGTCCCCACATTGGATCGGGATTCAATTCAATCAGCATCCTAAAAGCTACATCGATGTCAGTGATTTGGTGGTAGTGAGTGATAAGAAGAGCAGCAAATGGTGGTTGTTGTATGCATTGCTGCTGATACCAATGAAGATGAAGAAGAGGTGGTTTCAAAGATACTTTTGAGTGCACGACGTACAGTAAATGCAACATAAAACTTCCGAGATTCCCTCTCACGCATTTTTTTTAACACAGTCATACTAATATTTGTTATCAATGTCATAAACTATTTTAGGGTACTGTTGAACTAAATTGATTATTTCTTCATCCTAAAACATTTTTTTTAAATAAGCATAGATTGTCGAGTAGCAACAGGAAACGAACATCAACAGTTGTAATTTGAGCTCGAATGTATGGATTATGCAATAGTCTAGTTCTGATGACGCATGTGCATATAATATAGCTTCTAGATCCATCGCAATCCGTCAAAATCTTCTCTCCTGTCAAACCGATTCGTTCCGTTACTATCCGACGCTTACGTTTCCAATCAGATCCGAGCCATTGTGCGGACATACATTAAATGCAGGTAGCCACAAATTTCTGATGCATTCCATTCCAATCATATCCAGTGTGCGTCAAGGAAAAGATACCAGGTAAATTTTACTAGACAGGAAATGCTTTTTGTCTATCATCGAAATAAAGTTCAGATTCAGATTTGATCCCTGACTGAGAACTGCAAATATGAGTCTACTTTTATTATGGTTTTCCATTCCTTCCTTCTGTTATAGATGATGAACCGTGCGTGCATTGACCCATACTAATCATTTTGATAGGAAAGATTTTTTCTACCAAAAACTGTGTGTACAAGAAGTTTCCTTAAATCTGGATTTCACTATAATATAATTCGATGACAAACCTTTTAAAGTAGAAAAACAGCAATAGTGATGAGTCTTAGTAATAAAACCAATAAGAATTTTAATTTGAAGTTAATTTATTAAAGTATTCATATTCATCTTACATTAAAACAAAATCCATTAGTTTAAAATATCCATGGCTAAATATAAAAAATTGTGCGGAAAATATACATTTGCTAGTCAAGTTCTTTCGTGTGTAATTTAAAAAAAATTACAAAATAGTTAAATAATATAATTATTCCTAATATTAACAATATTATGTGATAAGGCAGAGTTTTTGACAGACAAGATAACGTGTTTTAAAAATTTCATACAAGCGTGACTGTAATGTTTAGTAAAAGGGGGTTAAAATGGGTAAGGTTCTAGAAATATTACTCTTCCTATATGTATTGAATAGGTTCGTGTAGAAAAAATTCACCAGTACAATAATAAGTTAGACTTGCACATGTGATTACATGGTCTAATACATCGCTCATACAAAATATACTGGATTGTTGTTGACGTTTGCTATTGGACCCTGCCTGATTCCCGGTTGTTTAATTGTGTGGGGTAGTGCCTAAATGTTTTACAGCTATCCCTCTACACAAATATACGTATATTTTATATAAATGTTGTCTAACTGATCCCAACCCCAATAGATACAATGTGTGAATATTTTGAATGAGCAATAAGACGTTATTTACTTAATTTAAATAAACTTAGTAATAAGACGTTATATACTTAGTTAAAATAAACTAAGTAAAAGACTGCTCTAGCTATTTGTAACAGACTACTTTTAATATGTCTCTCATAGTAACATTTAGTGTCAGGCTAATACAATAAGGTATATTGTTGATACACTGTGTATTTAGATCTTTCATAATTTAACCAACACCTTAGGTGGCTGTATTCTCTAAGGTGGCATCGCAAGAAGGTGGCATCGCAAGAAGGTGGCATCGCAAGAAGGTGGCCTGCCAATGACAAGGATATAGGGGCTCGAATCCCGGTTGTGTGTACCAACTTTTCCCAAGTGGTTTTCCACTCTCCCTCCATACAAATACGAGTTTACCTTTCTATACTCAACCTTTTAATCTGAACGGTTAGTAAGACGCCTTAAATAAATGTGTAACCCTTTTACTAGCTATCGTGTGTTCTGAAGTAAGATGCGGACTGTGTATTGTGTTTTACCCATTGTTTTCTATTGATGATAATTGTTAAGGATGCACACTTGAAGTCAAAGTTTATTAAAATAAGTTGTAATTTCGTATATCATGAGATGATGCTAACTGGTCTTCTTCATGTAAGTTTGACGGTAGAATGAACTGAACAACATAAAAATAAATAGTGAGTTAACCATAAGATAAAACATTGGGAGCTTATCAAAGTCACAGTCGAATAGAAAAATAAAGCTGCTGTGTATGGAGATGATCAAGAACTGGGTCTGAAAAAACAAAGTTGTCACATTAGTAAGACTTATCTTTTACTCGGGGTGTTAAATTTAAGGGTTTTTCAATTTTATCCTTACGATTATAGCAATTTACTCGTAGAATTCTGACAATAACCTATTATCAAAACGTTCAACACTTAGATTTTATAACAGGTAGTGGCACGATGTAATGACCCCCATTGACTGCAGTGATCCAAAAAAACAACTACGTTCTAAATAATTAAAATGGTATCGTTCTCTGATCCAGAACAACGTGTGATCATCATATTTTATAATTACAAGTTTAAATTTCAAAAGCATATTCTGAAGCCTTGTGTAAGCGAGGACTAGTCACATCTGAGTGCCTAGCTTTCGGGAACAATTAACCAATACATCAAATCAGTCGTTCCCATAACAATATCCTCCAAGTAGAAGAAACTGTTAAAAAGTTACATTATCTTAAGTCTTGTTAATAGTTTACAAAAAAAGACACATTTGCATACCTTATAACCTGAACACACAGCCTATTTTAATATTTTAAATAATATATAATGAAAGATTGGACTATTCACGAATCACGATTAAAAATAAATAATGACTTATCTGGGCTACATCAATCTATAGCCCAGTTTTGTGGTGTTGCGTAAAGATTGGCCTTTACTAATGTAACTTTTCCCAGGTAACGTCCGAATGTATAAATCAAATATCCTTTTGGTAAAGTTCTTTTCCATGTCCCGTTGAGATGAAAAGATGAAGGTGGTGAATATGACGGGGTAAAGCCAATAGAGCTATTTAACTAACTTAAGCCTAAATAACACAGCCCTAGTGACCATTAGAATTAATCCCCTTTAGAGAAGAATCCCTTAGTATCAACCGGGAACAGAACCAGAACTCACTAGGTCAGTAGCCAAGGACTCTAACCACTATACCACGAGACCATTTACAATAATAATTAAAATTCAAATGCAAAAAAAAAGTGAGAGTGTTATTATGTTGAATGCTACATTAGTGCTCATTTGGAAACTAGATTCTAAACCTCATAGTTAGGAGTGCACACAGATAAAATTATAACCCCAGCCACTCGATTCATAATGTAAGCACTGAACAACCAAAATCAAATGTGGTTATTACTAATTTTTTTTGTATCATCACGCCATTGTACCCATTCGGGTTATATATACACTTATGTACTAATTACGCTGATGGTTTTAGGGATTAAGTAAGCTATAATTAGAGGAAGTGTACCCCCATTTGCGTGGAGGGAGAGTGCAAAACCATTTTAGAAAAATCACCCTTAGTACATCCGACCGAGATTCGAACCTATATATCCCCCTTATTGGCAGTCTGGTCTACTGCTAGAGTAGTGCGTTAGACCATGCGTGTTATGAAGTGAATTTATAGATATTAATAAAATATTGACAATAGTAGTTTAGTTAAATTTGAATGACATTTATATATCCTTATCGGCTTAAATTCCCCCTCTACCCTCCATGAAATGATAAATGCAGTAGCCCACTATTTTTTTTAAATCCAAATAGTAATTTAAACTTGTGGTGGATAAAATGTTTGGAAGAGGTGTATACATGCAGTAACTGTAATAATTAATTAAATAGTTGCAGGTTACATATAAGTTAAGTCCTAGCCCATCGAGAAATGATGAAGAGATATGTGTTACGTTTAAGTCGAAATATGTAATGAAATTCAGGATGAATTTTTATAGTATACCTTTGAGCAATAACAAGTCGCAAAATTCTGAAGATGTATAGACTACGTTTGAGTGTTATCAGAAAACGAGCTGCTGAAAAATTACATTTTAATTCCTAGTAATAATGCGTAGTGGTATTTTGAATAATTTTCTGCTATGCTTGAGCTTTATTGCCCCTAAGCTATTTTATTTAAATCGTTACCTTCTCTTCCTTCATGCAAATGTGAAAATACCTCTTCTAAATTATACCTTCTTTATCCCGACCCCTTTATTGTAAAGATGTAACTAGCTTGTACAGGTACTAAAGTGCATAGAATAAAAATCAATTCTTGTCCGACTTACCATCTGCAAAAGTGTAAGGTAGTGCTTCCACCATAGATATTTCTTAAAGCCTGGTCCAAGTCCGGCTAAGAGGTAGTAGAAGTACATGATGGAATGAACGAAAGAGTTTAGCAGGAGAGTTAATGTACCATGCCCCCCTGAAAATCATATTAGTCTGTGAGTTTCTAATAATATATTCATCAGATAGGTATTATGTTTATTTGATGTTTACTCACGAAATAACACACATGGGTGCCTTGCACTAATTAGCTACCGTCTTCTTGACACATTACCAATGTTATGCCCAAAACAGGGTGTCTCTCTCTATTTACCTGACTTCAGTTTTCTCACTTGCCTTTTTACAAATTGTTTGGGGAATTAATATCATGAATCGTGAGGTTAAGGTTAATTCGCGGCCACGAACCGCATCGATGGGCACCTGGATTTAATGGTAGGGTAAAAAAAAAATTTAACTGAGCTAATCCGACCTTTTTACACATTATTTTAAATATTATTAAAACTAAAAATATAAGGTTGTTAAGTAAAAAGAGGCCTTTTGGAATCTTTCGTATTTATTCTTTTGTGAACCTATCAAAAAATCACTGTATTTGTTAGAGCAAGGCTAATTCTAGAGCCCTTTTTCATCAAGCCTAGTCTCATAGCTTCACCAATATGTTTAAAAAATCGTTGAAAATGATCTAATGTCACATTTCCAAACATTTTTTATTATTATTAAAACTCAACATAAAGGGCTATTAGGAAAAATGAGCCTTGTTAAAATCTTTCCTATTTATCTTGGTATGAATAATATTCTGAAATATTGCATCATAGAAATAAATATTTTATTTATTATGATGTGAACCTATTACAAAACTATTGTATTTTATAGAGGAAGATTAAATCTAGAGCACTTTTTCAACATACCTAGTTTAATAGCTCCACACAAACTAGTATATTTATATAGTCGTTGAAAATAATCATAGTAAGGATACTGGTTTCTAGGAACAGTGCAAGAGCGCTCAAGGAAATACTGAGAAAGTATTGTACTTATGGTATACCGTGTAAAATGTGCTAGCACCGATAGGTACATCATCACTTACCGTAAGTAGTGAATACTTTCTTGTGCGTAGGTGTGATCAAGGCTAGTAGCCTTGTCAACTCTATTTGAAATTACTGCAGGAAAATGTGAAATTACAGCCTCGGATGACTAAAGCTATGATGGGCAGCTGAGGTTAAAACTTATAGGCCTTTTTGTTGACAAGCTGGTTAAGACATGGACTATTGGAACGTAAAATGTGAGAGGAGTGTGTGGTAGCTAAAGAGAACGAACTGTTAAGGAAAATTTTAGGAAGAAAAATCGATATTCTATGTGCATGTGAAACCAAGAATAAAGGGAAAAGTGTTTTGATCTGGAGTGATGGTAGCCTTACATTGTGGTTAGGTGTGGATTAACGGGTAAGAGGAAGCCAAGGAGTTGGTTTAAGTCTATGCCCAAGAGCTAAGCTGTCTGTGAGACGTTATGAGTGGTTGTAATATAGAGTTATTTCGGTACGTATGCAAACAGGCATTCGTAGAATTATGTTAGTTTCTGGTTATGCTCCGGAAGAAGGTTAAAACGAGAATGTGATAGCGGAGTTTTGGCATGAGCTCATTGAAGTCTTGAATACATGTGAACCTGGGTAAAGAATTATTTTGTTAGAAGATATGAATGGATGGTTGGTTCCCCAAGGAGAGAATTCAGATAGCGTGTTAGGAAGGTATGATGATGACAGGGTAAACTAGAATGGTAATGAGTTAGTGAGTCTGTGTTTAGAAAAGAAGGTTTATTTGTATCAAACACATGTTTTAAGCACAAATATATTATCTTGTACACATTTCAAAAGGGATATTCGAGAAATATTATCAACATTATGGTGTATGATGAGATACTTAGAAGTTTTGTATGGAATATTAGGGCTGTGCGTGGACCTTAATGAGGAACATATAACTTCCTAGTGATCTCAGTAGTTGAATTAGGTAGGAACTTTGTAAGGAAGCAGCACAAGAGTATAAAGCAATTGAATCGGCATTTGTAAGAAGGAAATAAACACCAAAAATCGAGTTTTCACCAGAATCTATATTTTGAAGGATAGGCACATCGATATAGTTCATAAAAGCAACAAAAACCAATCCGTAAAGGCTTGAAAAACAGGTCTTAAGTTTCTGTAAGTTGGAAGAAGGAAACAAATCCTGATATATTTCCAAATGATTTTCCGCAGGGTCGGGAGATGGCAGCAGGTTATAAAACTAGATTATTCCTGTCCATTTTCTTGCCTTAATATAGTTTTTGAACAGTCTGATAACGTGTTCTTGTATAGCTGCTGCTGCTATAAATAATTTATTCCATATAATGTCAAGTTTGTCAGGTTATGAGAGTGATTCTGAAGTGGCTTCATCATTCGGAAATTAATGGAAAAAAAGGAGTTAGCAATGTTCACAGCTACAAACGTGAAATACAGAAAAGGCAGCGATTACATGGTCAACAATACGACAGCATCTTCACAGATAATATAATTCCTGCAAAATCAAACACCAATGTTTCGTGTTCTTGCCAGCTTATATGTACAAACAACTTCTCTCCTGAAGAAAATAAACATTTTCTCGATTATTTATTCGATGTACGAAGCAAAAATGAACAAGATGCATTCCTTAAGGGCCTGATAGTACGTCGTGATCCATAACGCCGTCGTTCAGTGATTGAAAACCCTAGAAAAGGGAGGACGTTTTTGATTTCTTTGTCCTAAATATCGCAAACTAAAGAATTAATGTTTGTAGAAAAACGTTTTCTGTTTTGTTTGCGATTAAAACTAAAGCGTTTTTCCGTTTGACTACCTTAGTTGCTTTCGAAAAATCCCCAGTTGAAAAGCGTTGAAATCACATGAATTGGGGTAACACGCTACCTCCAGAAATAATTGGTGCTATTGATAGTCATAGCAGAGAGTTCCCGCTTCACCAGTCTCTTTAGAGTAGTAAACAGATTCAATATCTGAGTGCTGAGCTGGACATAAAAACTTTCCGCAACCTGTTCTGTGAGAAATTTCCATGGTATGCCCTTTGTATCAAATATAATTTTTTTTTATTTATATATATAATGAAGACCATGGATATAGATTTGGGAGACTCCAAATTGACGTCTGCTGTACATGTGAGGAGTTGGAAACGAAGATCAAATCACGAGATCTTAATGACACCGTGAAACACGTCGCAATCGGCGAGAAGATGGTCCATTCACGACGAGCTAGAAAATATTACTCAAAACAAAAAGAAATGTTGAAAATGTCCTATGAAAAAGAAGATGTAGAATGCCTTGTATTCTACTACATGCAAAATCTCCCACCACCAAAAATCCCGGTGCAAGATATGTTTTATTTGAGAAAGCTTTGGTTGTACTTTTTCTGTATCCACGATGTGAAAACAGGTTCAGTGAATTTCTACAGATATCCAGAAGGTGCAGCTAGAAGAGACCCTGATGAGGTATGTAGCCTACTTTGGTTGAAGATTCAGGACATTGGCCCTATTATTCGAGAACTACACATTTTTAGCGTCTTTTGCGATGGCCAAAATTGTAACAAAACTCTTGTTCTTTTTACTTCCCTTGGTTTCACTTGGTAATTTTGATATAATCCACCAATATTTTCCTGTTCGTGGACATTCGTTCCTACAATGTGATAGGAACTCTGATGCCGCCAAACGTAGGATTAGAAAAATGGACAGAATATACACTCCTAATGAGTACTGGGTGTTGATACAAACGGCAAGAGAATCGGGATATTCTGTGAGGAAGGTGTATTCAGAACAAATCCTAAACTATAAGGATTGGTCGTCAAATTTAAAAAAATAATGAAGAGCATTTACAAACGTCCGCAATTTCTAAATACCGGCACCTACTATATAAATATATATATATATATGTATATATATATATATATATATAT
>CABEEJ010002077.1:77517-124910 GCA_901482245.1 Timema douglasi
TATATATATATATATATATATATATATATATGCTGTGAAGGGTTCTGTAACAGCTTCAGTGTTCATTGATGGCTTCGTCAAGATGAAATTTATCCTTCAAAAACCAAAACTATTGGAGGAAATAACTCTTCCTACAGAGACTGCATACACGGGAAAAATACCCATAAACGAAAACAAAAACAAAATCCAAGACGAAAAGAAGATATCACCTACACACCCACAGAGAATAGAGACTTTTACGAGGACTTAGCTACCTGGCCTACCACAAATGCAGCTGATGATGAATGAGTTTTCTACCAAGTTTTTTTTTAAAAGTGATTGCTTTGAACATTAGTGAATGGTGAATCCTGACTACTGAGGGAGTGTGGTATATAATAATTTTATTGGGCTATAGTGGGGCAAAAAAAAAAATATTTAATACTAAGAAAAAGTGAAAAATAATATGACAATACTTACTTCATAAAATAGCAAACAGATATTATTAATCAATGATTATATCCGATAGCTTCATTTTTTTATTATTTATATTACTTGTGAATAATATTTGAAGGTTTTTATTGAGTCTTTATTTTATTTTTCTAATCACTTTTTTCCATCATTTGGAAGAAGGAAACATATCCACAAAACTATTTTAATTTTACGAGTCAGAGTACAGTACCTGGAAAATGTCTGAACTTTGGTAAAGGATCAGTATAACGTTCTGAATGTTCAGTAAAAAAAATTTTGATTCACTCAAGAAAACATATGTTTTATGGGTTGTTTTAATTTCTCAAAAAACAGGATTTTCGATGTATTTATTTCTTCCAAATGCAGATTCAATTAAGAGTGAAAAGGAAAATTTGGTGGATAAAAGTGTGAAAGTACAATATGAAAGAGTTTTGGGCGAAAAATTAGCTTTACTAGACCATGACTGGAATGTCGAGGTAAATGTTAATGATATTGAAGTGCTTGTAGCATAATAAAATAAGTTGTAGTTGAGTGTGTCAAAAATCGCGGTGGTGGAAAAATTAAAAAGAGATTTATGATGGAATGAATAGTTTAAAGAATATGCGAGATAAAATAAAGAGGCTTACAAACTAATTATTGCTGTGAAGAGTGAAACAGAACATGAGGATTTGGGACATATACAAAGAGAAAATATTAATGCAAAGAAAGCAGTAAAGGAAAGTAAAGATTAAACAAAATTAAAAGAAGGGGAAAGAATGCATAATTATTTTGAAGTCAATAAAAAGCTGTTCTGGATGTTTTAAAGAAAACGTAACAAGGCGTTTAAGGAAAGATATATGGCATTCATGATAAGCGTGGTGAGATGATCTGAGATGAAAACAGTATAAGAGAGCAATGCAGGGATTATTTGGAACAATTGTAATGCGAAAATGTGGAGAACGTAGCAGAAAATAAAGGAAATGTTATTATGAGGGAAAGAATTAATGAGGCTGAGGTGTTAAAAGCTATTAAAGTGTTAAAGATGGCAATGTTGAGGGCAAAATAGGCTCACACTTGACATTCTTAGGTGTGGGGGCACGATACTATTTGCCAGAATGTGTGAGTTGTTCATAGTGTATGCTGGAATTTCGAACATTCCTAATGACAGAAAAATGCTGTCATTTTTCCTTTGAACAAAGGCAAAAACTGTAAGAGTGAATGTAAGAATGATAGGGCATTTAGTTTGTTGAGTATTACCAGCAAAGTTTTTGGGAAAGTTTTGATGGGAAGGGTGCGTGAAAACACTCCGGATATGATTTGGGATGCGCAATGTGGTTTAATGCCGTGCAGAAGTTGCATTGACAAGATATTTGCATTGCAGCAAATTATTGAGAAATGTCTAGCACAAAGTAAGAAAGTTTATTGTTCATTATTTGATCTGGAGAAGGCGTAAGATCAGATAAATAGGAGTATGTTATGAAATTCTTTGAGAGAGTATGGTGTGGATGCATGCTTAGTAAATGCAATTATGGTGGTCGATGATGAAAGTCAAAGACGTGCTTTAAAGTGGATAGTACTTTTGGCGAATTCTTTGACATTAAACAGGATGTTAGACGAGCTTTTGCTATGTGCCCATATATGTTTAATGTTTTCAGGGATAAGTAAAGGGGAAGAAGTTTGTGTGGATGCGGTTGATATACAAATGGACAACTTGGATATAAGAGCGCAATTATATGCAGATAGTGACGTATTAATGGCTGAGAACGAAAAACTTAAAGAATGAATTAAATACTTTAAATGTGTCGATAGGCAGAGTGGATCTTCGAATAAAGGTATACAAAGCTAGGTTGATAGTATTTGATAAGAATGAATCAGGAAATGATTGATGATTGTCATCCTATTATAAATGGTGAACTGTTAAAAAAACGTGAGTGAATTTCTGTATCAGGACAGAATGTCCTGGAAAAATCGAAGGAAAGGAGGTGAAATAAACAAACAGGTGAATGCATTTCAGAGAGAAGTTGGATGTATGTGAACACTCTCAAATAATGAAGTATCAAAATAGGCAATGATGGCAGTGTATAAAAATTTGCTAACGCTGACATTGTTTTATGGATGTGAAGTGTGAGTTTGTGAGGAGAAAAACTAGAAGAAATTTAATACGGTTGGAATGAGATGTCTCAGAAATAAATGGGGGCTGAAGAAATGCTGTGTGAAAGGGAATACAATAGTTCATTGAGAAACAAATGTCTTACGTCGGTTTGATCATGTTGAGAGGATGAGTGTGGATCGAGTGATGAAGCAAATATATAAAGGTAGAGTGTGTGGAGCAAAAGTAAAAAGTAGGCCATGTAATACATGGCTAAATGTTGTAGACAAATGTGTGTGAAATAGAAACATTAATAGCAATAACAATAAATGAGTATGTTTGAGGAGTACGTTGAAGCAAAGGAAGTAAGGGGTTGGCGTTATTATATATGCATGTATGTAACTAAATATTTCGTTGGAGCTGAATGTCTGCGTCACAATATCTCCCTTACTGAGGAAGTCCCCTTACCAGTGGAGACTATTAAAATCTGAGTGAAATGTAATATTCGGTAGTAATATATTAATATTGTATATTTGTATATGCCTTATTTCAGTGGTTTTAAACTTTTATTACTCATAACACTGGTGGTACGTGAGGTGTTGCTTATTGTTATGCATGGCTGCGAGAAGAAGAGGAGTAGGGGAGAATATTTTAAAACAACGGTGGAGGTTAAAAACAATACAGGGAACGTGTTATATTAGGATAAATAATTGTTTCACAAAGTATGTATAAAGAATATCATCCTCGTACCATATTTAAATATCCGTTCTTAAATTGCTTTGAAAAATACTGCTGTCACATTTATATTCACTTTCAACAATAATCTAGCTCATGGATAGAGCTTATAGCACTTTGAAACCAAATTGTTCTTGCACCTGTCATATTATGGTAATATTGCTAACAACAAGGCTCTCGACAGTTATTATAGATTGTGGAGCATTCGAATGGTATATTGATTCTTCTCGTAGTAATTAAGTATGGTCCTCTCTCTGTCAATCAGTAAGTTTCCTGTTAATCCCAAGCTCAACGTTTTTAAATTTTGAAGTGTAGTGAATAAATGGTTATCACATACTCTTAATAAAAGACTAACGACACACGATACTAGTGAAACGTCAAGGTATGATTCCATGCAAGCGATCCTAACAGCAAATGAAGTGAAAGCCACACCGACGCGCACTCCTACTACAATGCCAAGTAAATAGAGTAATGTCGTCAACCGGAAGTATAACGACGCATATTTATCATTTGCATTTTATCATACGGATATGGTAAGTGAGCCAATTCTCCAATGCATAATTTGTTTGAAACACTGCCGTCTAATAAATAATAATAACAACACTAATAACAACAACGTCCTTTCGTCCCACGCCACTTAAAAACAAAGCCTTGCAGTTTACAAACAAGAACGTGATATTTTTTTGGCAGAAAGAACATGAATTAATCGCCAGTAAACGGAAACTATTGTATTTCTGGCTGTAAATCAGAAGGCAGTTAGAGCGTAATTTAAGCTAGTTTAAAATATAACAGGCAACCTTGGGAGAAACAGCTGTTTAACAGATTAATGCAATATCCCTGTCTGATAATACTGTGTCACGTAAAACAAGTTCCATGAAACAAGTGATTGAAAAACTATACTGATTGCTCATACACATTCAGCAGAAATTTTGATAATTGATGGTTAAGTAAGTACTAATTAACTGGATTGGGGTAATTATGTGGGAATATGCACCGATGGAGCCAGTTCTATGAGAGGAAAACATAGTGGCGTGGTAACGAAACTAAAGGAAGTTGCGCCTCAAGGCGCTTTACTCAGTGTAGCATACATAGAGAACTTTTGATGGCAAAAAAATCTGCCTCCCACCATGAAAACTTATCTCTATGAGATGGTTAGAATGGCAGGTTTAAAAAAATTCCAATGCGCTATGGCTAGATTATTTTCAATATTATGTGATGAAACTAGACATGACCACAAAAAGTTACTCCTACATATATAAGTACGCTGGATTTCAAGGCGAAACGTGTTGATCAGGATGTTTGAACTTTGGCATGAAGTTTATGTATTTATTTATGATTTCAAAGAAAAGTGTAGATTTGGGGGGTAGATTTTATGATGAGGGTTGGCTGTGTAGATTATGTCGAATACTTATCGGATAATTTGGGCTTTCTGATTAACCTCAACAAAATCCTGCTAGGAAGCACCATCACTCCATTTCTAATTCAAAACAAAAATAACACCATGAAAACTCGAGTTCCCTACATTCCCACCCTAAGTAATTTATAATAAATAGCCTCAAAATCGTATTTGTTTGTTTTTAGAATCTTAAATTTTAGAAAACAAACATGATAACATATATTATATAACATATTGTATGATTATAAAATAAAATAACGTAGTTTTATTCTCTTCTTCAAAACTAAAGCCAACAAAATGTTTTGGGCCTACGTCATTTTGTACTTAAATTGAATAACTAGCAAAGACAGCATTAGTTTTATAATTTTAACCAGACAAATGTTACCAAGTTTTCTCTATTGAAGGCCTACTTACCGGGGTAAAATCTCACACAGATGAAACTGATCACTGGCATCCCAGTGTGATGTAATAAGTGCAAGGGCGTAATTTGATTATTCTTTTTTCTTAACACGAAGAAAATCTGCAATCAAACTTGGTAATTTTCTTTGACAAAATAAATACAATATTATTATTATTATTAGCACCGCGTCTTACTACCCATTCGGGTTATACGCACTTACGCTAATGTGTAATGGTAGGGTGATTGTGAGATGAAATGAAGGACCTACAGTTTAACGTGGAATCCGAACCACGGTGGAGGCCTGGCATTCCCCACATTCACAAGATGTCTTGTCAGAGGTGAAGGAAGGGTTTGGTAATCAGATAAATCTTTGCCGGGACCGAGGATTGAACCCCGGCCGCCAGCATAGAAGTATGACACCTTACCCCTAGACCGCCAGGTCACCCAAATACAATATTAAAATCATGAATTATTATTTTATTTTTTTAGATTAAATTAACACCAGTTCTCCCACGAGTTCTAGTTTACCACACTTTTCATATTTATAGTGGGGTTAGTTTAATTGTTCAAGAATAATTTGAAAAACCTCGATTCACACTCACATTATATTATCAATTTAATCTTAATATTTTCTTTTGGGTAAACCATTCCTTCGACAGAGCTCATCAAACTTCACTTAAACGTCTACTATAATCATGTCTTTTAAATTATTGATTTTTGCACCGTGTCTTCCAACCAACCAGGGCTATGCGCATTTTGATATCACTAATATTATTGTGATGAGGAAGCTGAGTTTATAAGAAATGTACCAGAGCATGCGTGAAAGGAGAGTGGTAACTAATCCAAGACACATTCATCTGCAAGACAAACAAAAATAGATGGAAATTTAGTTTGCACACCCAAAGATGTAGGCTTGCTGGCATAGAAGGCTCGAATGAAACACTAACTAACGTTTTAGTTTTTCTCCTAAATACTAAATTAACAAATGTTCTAAATAATCCTGATAAATTTAGATTTAATTATTAAAATGTTTTCATTCGTATATTGTGAAAATTTAAGTTAATAATTTGGAAGGAAATTGTATATTATTAAAATTTAATACATTCGATACTTTAAACTTGGTCACTTGAACAAATGTTAGTGATTCATCTTTTTTTTTGTCTGAGCACAATGCCTAGACTACTTACGAACATGCACAAAACTTTATTAATTATAAAATTTATCTCAATAATATATCAGTGCTGTTTAATTGAATAAAATAGGAATTATTTGCATAGGTTGATATCTATTCAATCCTATTTACGTTTCCTATAAAAGCTAGTTAAGAATTAAATGTAACAACCTCACAGGTATATTTGCTGATGTTTGTCCATCCTGCCCATTTAGTAATGTAGATATTGCAAAATATACCATTATTTCTCAACACCAACAACATTTAGGTGCAAGCAATAACATAAAATTTTAAACAACATATACAATATGTTTAATCGGGCACGGTCGAGTTCCTTCACTATACCTGGGTTAAACCCCTATTTAAAAAAGATTCCTTAATTTTATGGTCGAGTTATTCCACTACAGGGGAGTTGGGTGGGGTTTTGAAACTCCTATACTGGGGGTAGGCAGAGGGAGGGTATTTAAAAGTATGGTTTCTACACAACAAAGCTTAACCTAACTTTTCATGTGTTAATGAATACTTAGTCCATGATAGAAAGACCAATTCATAAACTACTGTTAAAAATTATTATGATACAAATCTAGCTTTCAAACTTTCCATAATTTCTACATATAATTATGTTCTCACACAACGTAGCATAACCTAACCTTTCATGCGTTAATGAATTTTGTTCTTATTTAATTTTGTAATTTCCTGTGAGAATATCATCTTGTTACCCTGACTTCCATGCAAAGAGGGGGTTTGGGGTGCTACCCTCCCCCTTGCCGCCATAAAAGTGGTATATTTGAATATTAAACTCCGACTACTTATACCCTTCCTTGAGGTGTCGTGGAGGAAATCGGCCATTGCTATCGGACTATCGTGGAAGATCTTGACATTCCTGGTTTAACTTGTTTAGTTCCAATTAAATTTAATACGGTACGTGTAAACACAATAATTATTGTGACCTAATTGCTGTGAATTTGTCCAGACACATAACCATTGAAGGGTTAGACACTCCAACCCCCACCCCCACCACACTCCCCGAGGTTAAATACAACAGTCTTTTGTGTATATCAAGAAAGCTCAGTTGGCTTTTCACTTGCGGACGGTCTTAATGGCGGAGGCTACATTTTATGTTACCGATTGTTAGTTTTGAGCATAAGCTATCACTATGGAGGGAAGGAATGTCTTGTTCATGGTTCGTGATCCTGACTTTGAGAGTCACGGTCAATAGTACATCTAAATAGGACGTAGGAGCCGTGCATGAGAGCTGCCATGCATCGACATGGGCGAGCAATATTGGAAATGAGCGGGCCTCCCAGCTACCAACCCCGACTTTAATTTCGTAAATCTGCTTCGGTGGCCTCATGGTCTAAGGCATCGCTCTCGTGTGCCGATGGTAAGTCGATCGGAGATGAATCCCAGCCATGTGAACTCCGCACAAATGCGATTACACTTTTATTTAATTCAACCTTCCTCATCTTTTAACTCATTAGTGTATTAAGTACATATGCGTATATCCTGAACCGGTTGTAAGACTCGGTGCTAAAAATAAAAAACACTTCAAAACCAGGTTCTATTTACTTATCCAGCGCACCTTTCCCTTCCCCCCCAATAAACATGATGACATGAAGCACCTAAAGGGAAGCAGGTGATGACATAATCTATGTTTTGAATTTACACTGATATGAGAAAAGATAGGAAGTTTAATGCTCTCTAAAAGATATTTAAATAATTTTAATTTGGTAAATGAGGAAGCATAAAGATATTATTAATTTAATGTGTGTTACTAAATATTAAAACTTTTACCTGTGTGTGTGTGTGTGTGTGTGTGTGTTTGTGTGTGTGTGTGTGTGTGTGTTTGTGTGCATTTTAGTCTGGTCTGTTTATTCCTTTATTACTATATTATTGAGAGTAGTTCTATGAAGCATAAATTTTACTTTTCAGAATTACATACACGAGAGAATCAGATCAGTCAATGTTAAGGTAATAAACAAGTTTTTTCAAGATGATTTGTAGCATATTAAAACTCCCCACAAATCCAGCGTATGTGAATCGCTGCCATTTTTCGTGAAAAATTGTGAACGGTTGAGAAAACATGGTCCTAAGATATTTATATAGTTACATCATTAACATTTAATAATAGTACACGTTTAAAGTAAAATAAAAGCTAAATTGTGTAAATAGTTAAACTATACTGTTGATTTTTTACTTGCAATTAAACAGCCACTCATTTTTTTTAAATATCTAAGTAAACTGTTAGAGAAATAAATGGGATCTTTGTTTGCACACTCTTATTATTTCCCATTGTTAAAATCTTATAAATTGAAGTACGCTTATTTCTAGTTTAACATTAACATTAACCTCTATTTATTCTTTGTACAAAAGTTGTAAACTTACACCTATAATAATCAAGCGTTTAAAAACTAAGATTGTAACCAATCTATTAATATAAGTACAATACACAAAGCCTACAGCAAATCACAATAGTCCTTTTTTGGAAATTAACTTTTTTGCTGGTTTTATATAGATTAAGATGAGCGGTTTCATTTTTGAATAATTAATATACCCAAATCTAGGTTTATAGCTCATAAGGTTGTGAAGAGTAAATCATTAATTAACATTCTTATTATATTTTAGCCAGGAAGAGATGGAATTAAGCTATAAGGTCATCCCGTAATATCGTAATTTTATGAGACTTAAGAATATCGCAAAAGAAGAATTGGTAGTGGAAAAAGAGAGGATGAAATGGGAAAAACCTATCAATGTACGAATATACTGCCTGTATAGTTGAAGAGACTGCTAGATTGTTGATGAGCATCATTTAACATGCAGTTTGTCGAGAAGAAGAAATAAAAATGTATTTACAGTTTCCATTATTGTTTGACCCAAAAAATATATTTTATTTATTTAAAAACAGTGGGTAATACTTGAAATTAT
Source organism: Timema douglasi (assembly GCA_901482245.1). NCBI lineage: Eukaryota > Metazoa > Arthropoda > Insecta > Phasmatodea > Timematidae > Timema > Timema douglasi. The sequence continues at coordinate 86,660 of CABEEJ010002077.1, forward strand.
GAGTACTCCCCATCGTTTATTTATCCAAAATTAATTTTTTGTAACGTAAATTGTGTACAAATCTCGTATCCTCATATTTTATTTATCTGTTGAAGTAATCTCAGATGTTTTATATTATCATTTACTTTGGTGTTATACACATTGCTCGGTCAGAGAGTGTAGGCTCAACCCCTTTTGTGTTTTCGCGCGTTTTGTTAGTTATTGGTTGGTCGACGAAGAGAAATGGCGGTTGTTTTTGTGGTCAATAACATGTAAAAACAGGTAGGACACGGACAAGGCAAGCCGATTCTCTGCGTGGCTCGTTCATTGGCCTGGAATTTATTTATCAGTGTGGACGTAGTTTCTGATGCTCCAAAAATGTAAAATTTTATTATATTATTAAAGTGTGCATCACTATAATGTAAGAGATTAGACGTATATGGCAGAATCACTTGTAAAATGTAACCAAAATATAAAAAACAGTACTTTCGCTGCATTCCACATAAAGAGCTATATAGCCTAATTACAGATAGTTGTTCTTCTAATATATGAAACTTAAAAATGTATTAATAATTCCAAATATAAACTGTATTGCTTATTATAAACTATTATTTCAAAAACCTTTCCCATTTAATATTAATGATAATTATAATAATAATACCCAAAATAAGAAAAAGAGGAAACCCAGTGAGTAACTTTTAAGATGAGTGCCCAAATGTGAGGTACGTAATTATGTAAGCCACCATCAGTGAGCATGTAACATATTTTAAAGAAATAAATTCATCATTATGATTATAACGTTTTTATTGTTTAAAATGTATGTAATATTGAATTTATGTGAGTGAGCTAGGAAGTCAATTGAACTAAGCATGATATATTTTTTGCACTAATGACTGAAACATTAAGTATTATAAAGTATATATAGATATATATATATATATATATATATATATATTATATATTTATATTCTTAAAATTGAAAAATGACACCTGGTCACGGGAATCGAACCCGGGACCTATGACTTAATACGCCATTGCTCTTTCCACTGAGCTATCCAGGATTCATCCCATGCATAAGGTCATTCATCACTCATATTTTAAGGCTGAGTCTATGATGAACGTGCGGAAATCATCAGCTACAAATGTGTGTTTTTTATTAAGATCACGAGCTATCAGATAACGCAGCCACCTTCGACTAGGTAGTTGGCTTATTGCAGCCATTTACACAATTATTATAATTGTTCGGGATTGCATATTAATGAATCAAATAACCAAAGCTATTGAATCGAAGGTGGTTGCGTTATCTGATAGCTCGTGATCTTAATAAAAAACACACATTTGTAGCCGATTATTTCCGCACGTCCATCATAGACTCTGCCTTAAAATATCAGTGAAGAATGACCTTATGCATGGGACGAATCCTGGATAGCTCAGTGGTAAGAGCATTGGCGTACTAAGCCAAAGGTCCCGGGTTCGATTACCGTGTTCAGGTGTCATTTTTCAATTTTAAAAATATGTTATCTATATGTAGTAATCCACACTAAAAGCATAAATAATATCTTTGGCTATTTGGTTTATTATAAAGTAGTTTCAAACACATATCCAACATGCAAGCAGCCCCGAGTATAAATATGGAATGCCTCTCAAAGCCAAAGATAAGCTTGATTAAAAAAACTTTCTTTGTGATTCAACGAATCTAAAACAAGTGACAATGGATAATATGAAGACACTGATAAAACATTGCAGTATTTTAACGCTTGATACACAATTACTTGAAGATGGACGCTATTAATAGCACATTATCTAAATACATTCTTTATTATCAGTGTCATGCCAGATGATGACTAAATTAAAACCTAGTGACCCACCTTTTCTCGACAAGCTGTTCTGATGATAATCGTTAATAACACAAATATTACTAAGAACGTGATTCATATTTGATCGATTAACTATTGGTTTAATAAAAACAAAATCCTTGACAGTAAGAGGTAAAATATTTTTATAGCCTGAATATCGTACCATGCTAAGAATTCTGTCTCACCCCATCGATAAAACGTAGATTAGGCAGATAATATATTATCTTAATGCACTCTTTATTTTGAATTCATTAGAAAAGAATGGAATTGAGATCAGTAAACTCCCTTGAACTTATTTATAGGAATATATACAGATTTTTTTTAGACAACTATTTAAATAATTAGAAACTATTTCACATATACCAGTTTCACTGTTGTCAAGTGAATACTTCATAAGACCACACGTGATGCGATTTATGACATAACATCCTAGTTACCTCCTAGTTAGCTGGCATTGAAAGAGGCTCTTAAAAAATACTGCTATTTTTATTAGCGTTAAGAGCAAACAAAATTATTTACGAACCTACGTTTTTCATTTTGTTTTTATAATGCATTTCCCTTGTATTCTTTTTCATCTTATATTTGGTCACTATTTGATCCCTTTTCTGAAGATAGATTCCACTAAAGTAATTTTTGAGAAAGTTTTCAAGCACCACCAGTCCTGCTTATAGGGCCAGCACTTTATATCACCATCTTAAATTATCTAATCCAAGATACAAAGTATAGTTGGAGTATAAACTATATAAATTATATTTAAAATTGAGAAAGGGTGGAGACCATACTGTGAATAAAACACAGCTCAATGAGCTCACTTGGTATCAAACCTTTATATCCCAAGTAAAAGTATACTCAACTATCAATATCCAAATCAATCTATAGGAAAGGATATTTATTGTGCCTCATATCAAAATCGTATCTGATTAACGACACCAGGGTGATTCTGATCCATATCTTGAGCACGAGACGTATCTGGCCAACTCATTGTTAGCTCTTTGACAAGTAAAGTAAAAGGGTTTGGGTCACAACCAGTGCCCAGGTTAAATTAATTAAAATTAGTGCTTCTTTATGAAAGGAAAATATTTGATACTAGGGACCTACAACTTTAATCACATTTATTTCTATATGCTACTTAAAAAATCGTACTATGTATTGACGTTATTGTTTGGTCACATAATGAGGGTGCCTCTACCTCCTGTATTAAAGCTTTGGAATCATATAAACCATGTGATAGTGTCATACAAAGTCTGGCGACACAATAATAATATGTTAGACTGTAACACTTTTCTGTAATAATTGATGGAAGATAAATTAGTTTGTATTAGTCGACCACTAACTTATGGAGATTCACTCACCGTGTCCAAAAGGTCCATAATCTTACTCATATAGTAGTGCCAACACACATTCGCCATCTGTGAGCACACACACAAAAAAATATCATCACCACACAGGTGTTTAAATCTATATTAAATAATACCAATAAGTACAGTAATCTGTAGATATATTGTGTTAAAATATAGTTACACTCTATCTAAAAGTAACACATATTCTTGACCTGGTTTTCCTGTTATCGAGCTGGTGTTTACATTATAAGATCTTACATGACATTTGTGAACTCTACTTTTATTTTACCAGCCAAAGGGAAACACTGTATTTTCTATATTTGTTTGTGTTGATGGTTCGAAGTAATTTCTTCACAGCTTGTAACACTATGGATTAATGGAGCCGCGCTTTGGGCGTCAATTGTAACACTATGGAATCAATCGCCCCGCTTTGCGCGTCGATTGAAACACTACGAATTAATTCCCTGATATAATAATACTGTGTTGATGTTTAGGTTGTCTATAGCTCCGTGATCGAGCGCCTATCATCACTGTACGGAAGAGATACCATTTAATGAGCTGTCTATAGCTCAGTGTTCGAACACTAATTAAATCGGTATATTAATAAAATGTAAAAAAGAGAACTGTTGATGGCTGTTTATTCCCACACGGTTTATTTAAATGACACCTGTTAATTACTTATACATATTAAAATTAAATGTGTTATATCACTGCACACTTGTAATATTAATGTAAGTTATTTTATACTGTGTCAGGCTGACTGCCATTGTGGCTCTGACTGTCTTGTGCATGGGCGGGAGATCCCTGTGTAGATGTTTGGATCCCGGATAATGTGTGCTTGTGTGACTTGTGCGTGGGCGGGAGATGCCTTAAACATACGCACAACAGTTTATATATGACATACCTCTTGCCTTTTTCTCCCCTCATCAACAGTGTAAAATCTAACTAATAGAAAGAGTCCTGGTGACAGGTGTTGTGAAGGTTAGCTTCTTATTGGTATAGGGAATATGCGTCTTAACCAAATAGACCCTACTGCGAAGTTGTTCCTTTAAACAGGAAAGATGGTATAAAAAATATATTTGAAGGTGTAATCCTTTTCACATTGTTTCTGAGAAGCGCGTGTTTCTTCATGAATGAATCATAAAAGGATACTCTACATATGTTACTTTAAATAAAATTTACCTTCATACATGACTTTTTACATAATTTAGATTAATCCAAACCAATATCATTACAAGATCCAATAGGAGCGCCAATTCATGGGAGCGCATTTAAATTTTAAAACAGGATAAAATTCAATATTGTACTCAATCTTTTGACGTGTGTGGGGAAAGATAGGTATTAAAGGTTTAAAATAAAATAAGAGAAAACACATAACATACAATGACATTAAAAAAATAAATAAAAAAGTGTTAAATGTAACTATGTAATATGAACTGAACTGGTTAACAATTTGCAAACGAAAATTACAATTTTTTCGTAATTTATTTTTCAAGAATTACAAATCATTAAACCAGAGAGAAAAGTTTAAACGGATGTATTCTTAAATAATTTTATTTTATTAAATTATTAGAATATAGCCTATAAAATACTGGGTATCCTTGAATTTAGTTATTCTTTTGCATTTGCTCTTGAAGCGCTTTAATCGATACGAGAATATAAGAAGATAAACTTAATGCATAATATTGACTTGGTATTAAACATTTTTTAAATGTCCTAATAATGTATTAAAATAAAGTGGCTATTTACTTAGAATTTGTTCGAATGCATTCGTTCCGTTTAAATCATTGGAATAATGTCGTTGGGGACGGAGGGGGAGAATAAATGAAGAGATGCCATAGAAAATTTACCAATTACCATCCTACATATCTAGCTAAAAATGATATTGATGGTATTTCACCAAGAACCTGAAAGGCATTCCCACATTCTAAATAAAATTGTCTTTCATACCTTATTGTTTTTATAGAAAAATTTTTAATAACTTGGTTGTTTAAATGTAATATTATATTAAGCTATATATATTGACAATAATTGGACATTTACTAATGAATAAGAACTACAACCTTTATCTAGAATGATTTCCTAAAACTGTTACATACTATAATAATAGAGAACTCTGAGCAAACTATTGCATTCTTGTTGCCCTTCAGATTGTTGGATATGTGCCGATTGCTAGCGGAATTCATTACTTCAAATATTATAAATAAATAAAAAATGTCAATATAAAGTCGCTGCATCCCTTATACTCAGCTCTCAGCTAATCACTTCCTTTTGGGTTCATAGTGAATGTGACTCTGACCCTAAGATGAGTCTCCTTACATAATCCACCAGCACTCGGCTTGGCCCTGCTCATCGAACTTATATGACAAAACAATATAAATTTATTTATTTAAAAATTGTGAAAAAAACACAATGTTACATGAAAATAATAGGCCCTATCACCTCCTATTCAGGACTAAAAACCCGTAAAGAATTAACCATCTATATTCGTGGATTCAAACACAGTAGAGATAAAAGTATGTAGCACAACTTCCTTCGGAGGAGAAGTAAAGCCGTTGGTCCCATGTCTATTGTGGCATGTAAAATATCCCTGGAAGGTAAGCATGTGAAAATACCGTTCCGGCAAAATTGGTAGGCCTTTTCGTTATCACCCATCTGTAATAGAAATTCTCTTTCTGTGCTGATATAATCAGTCGGTTCAAAAAGTGCACTTTAAATATCTCAAATAAATAAAATATATATATATATATTATAGAACTATAGATTCTAGAATTAATAGACCAATATTAATAATCATTACTTGGAGAGTATACATATACTTATTACTCTCCATATACAAATTACATATTTAAATCCTATTTAATATTTACGATAATAAAATCCGTTTACCAAAACAACAAAAATGTATTAAATTAATAATAATTAATATATTGATTAGTTTTTATTTTAAAACTTAATACAAGAACACACCAAACCGGTTTGAGACTTCTTAAATTAAATCTCTCATTCAGTGAAATAGCTTCCTCTTTACGAACTGGCGTTCTTATTTGACAGAATCTATTTTCATCAAAAAGAAGCACATTGTGTTACTCCAAATAACTAAGAAGATCCAAAGCATAGTTATTAAGAGCAAAAGAATCGACCAATCTGTAAACCGGATGAACCCCGTTCTGATAATTGAAAAGGTACGTATCCAAATCCTTAATTTTATTTTTATTTTAAAATAATAAAATCTTACAATATAACTACGACGAATTAATTAGTATGCGTCATATCTGAATAGGTATTAATACGCCGTGGTTAAAAAAATAGAATAATTAGTATTGACGAATTTTTCTTAATAGTAATTCTTTTTGACATAGGTTATTTCCCCTTTTTTCTGATGACCTCCCATTTTGTTCTCTTACTTTTGTTTTTACTTTAGGTTTCTAGGATCTATGACAGAATTTTGACCCATTTTGTGCGCTTATTTGTAGGAGAGTGTGGACATGGATTTCCCTTTATACGACAGTTCCCCGATGGAACCTCCGTTACCCCTCCCTAACCCTAGATATAAATAATATCATCTTGAGTTTTAGAATTGAAATTGACAGTCGAAAAATCCCTAACTAGTAGTAGTAATATTGTTAATATTAGCACTAGTAGAAATAGTAGTAGTAATATTAGTAGTTTTTTCAATTGCATCAGGATCACTTATTTTTAATCATTAAACATGGTCCTGCTAAGTAAAATGTGCTTGTCAGCTGCTGCCTCACCATTAATGTCATACATACATGTAATAGTGTAAATATATAGTAAAGTTTACATCTAACATAATTCTTATACTTAATCTATTTCCTTAAGTCTATTACATTTAATATTTATTTAATATTCGAAAACCCGTCTCAAGTCAATTTCATCGATTATTTGTTATATTAGTCACTCTAATATAATTATTTCATTAAGTCTGTGAACCAATTAGCCATTTTAATTTCTCTTTTTACATTTGATATTATATATATTCCCAAAATGGTATCCAGTATCATGTTAAAAAGTGTTGGTATTATTATTTTCATGTGTTGTTTTTCGTATTTATTTACATATAAAGGTATTTTATACTGTTGTTCCATGGTGTTTTTAATGTCAGCCTGTCTTACTTTATCTGTTTCTGAGTAGTAGTACCGAGTTATTATTTTATAGTTATACATGTTTTCTACTGTCAATGGTTTCCAATCCCTATTCATGACTTTGGTAATATTGTTGTTTTCACTCATTATTTTAAGAACTTTAATTTGAATATTTCTTAATTTATTTAAATATAGATCACTTTTCTCTCTCCAGGAAGTAATATCATAGCCTATATGTGATTCTATTAGCGCATAATACACTATTTTTAGAATATCAAATGTAACATATTGTTTTAGTATACGTATATTAACAAATCCCGCTCTTAGCTTCCAACTCATTATGTCTTTGTGAGTATTACATTTTATATGATAATCATTCATTAGCCCAAGATAGTTATATGTCTCAACTTGCGTGGGTGTTAAACAATTACACTTTTTATATCATGTAAACAATCTAAGCGACTACCTTTTATATCTAATTTATACTTAATAACATACGTTAGTCTGATATGCATTGTTTGCAATTTTTTAATGTGGATTATTAATTTAATATCGCGAGTTCAGTTTTTTATCCCATTAAAGTCTTCCTGCAACATTCGTTTAGCTCTCTTTACATTTTTGTTAACATCGTGCAACATTGTATATTCATCATACATAAATATACCAGCCTTGTGGTACTCCAATATTGAAACCCAGTTCTTCACTTTCTATATTATTTATTTTAACCATTATTTTCCTATTTGTTAAGCAATCTTTAATCCATTCAGAAATATTAACTCAGATACCAATTTTATAAAGTAGTTTTAGTAAAATATCTTTATTTACCTTTTTTTTAAATCCGTATTGTCTTTGGTAAATTATTTTATATTCATCTAAATAATTTATCAAGTAGTTGGCAACGTATCTTTCCATTATTTTGTCTAAAACTGGTAGAAATGCTGTAGGTCTACAATATTCACGTAACTGAAAAATATGTTACATAATACTTACAAAAACTACATATTGTATATAGTAGAGCAAGTATTTAAAATGCTGTTCACCTTTTTATTTGTACGGAATAGCTTTATTGTCTTGGTTGTTTAGACTTTTATGTAGTGGTCAGCAGTAAAATGGACTGCATTTAATTTATAAATAATGTTGGATAATTTTTGAAAAATCTGCTCCTCATATAGTTGCTGAGCGCAATTCAGAAACTTATACAATATCTTTGTTCATAGATAATAATCTATAAATAATAAGATGTTTAATATTTTCCAAGAATTAAAAAAAAATAATTTTATACTATCCTGTATCATCCTGGTACACGAGATGTAATTATTTGGAGCTGGTGCAGGAATTAGGAATATAGGTAATATTGGAAAGCTATTGTTTTCAGGGGAAGTTCTTGCTTGGCCTTACCTTATCCTCGTTCATTGCATGAAATGAAAAAAAATAAGAAACTGATAAAATAAATAAACCCATTCATAATGTTTATTATACGTTAAAGGTGCAACTGTATTTGTGTCACTGAGGAAAAGGTTAAAGTGGATGCTAACTGTCCGTCCCGTTGAAAACCAAAAACCTAGCTTTGTCAGCGGTGGAGTGACTGGAAAGTCTTGGGCTGAAGTTTTGGTTAGGGTAGAGAGGGTCGGAAGGGGGTGGATTAGCAGGTATACCCTGATTTTGGTTGGAAGAACAGTAGTGAAAATTAAAACATATTTATTTGCTACCAACAATGATAACATTTAAATACATTATTTGTGTTATGCTATAGGTATTTATAATATCTAACAAAAGTGACAGATGTAGACAACATAACTTTAAGTATGACTATATTAAAATTGTTTTAGAAACTTTAGTAACTAACTTCTACTGTTCTTCTTACTAAAATCAGCCTTTAGACAGACTTCTCTGGCTATTATGAATGAAAACTGTAAGTCAGGGACCAAACTATTATTATTTTTACTAGGCCTATTATTATTTCTACCATCCCTGCGTCTTACTACCCGTTCGGTTTATACGCACTTACGCTAATGTGAAAAGTTAGGGTGATTGTGAGATGAAATTGAGGACCTACAGTTTAACGTGGAATCCAAACCACGGTGGAGGCCTGGTATTCCACACATTCACAAACTGTGATAATACATGTCTTGCCAGAGATGAAGGAAGGGTTTGACAATCAGATAAATCTGTGCCTGGACCGAGGCTTGAACCCCGTACGCCCAGTACAAAAGTTTGACACCTTACCCCTAAACCACCAGGTCACTCCGGGACCGTACTAAGCCATAGATTTATTTTTAAGGTTAACCTTAATTTGATTTAAACACTAAGCTCATTTAGTTTATTTTAACAATGAATGGTGGTCAGAGTTCAAATCCCGAATGGGTGAAACACATATTGCATCTTTCTAAATGGTTTACCTTTTTCCCTCCACAGAAATGTGGGTACATTTACACTGTTTTAGATATTGCTCAACCTTAACACACTAGTGTAATTAATAAAAATATTAATATTAATTAAACTCACTAATTGTGCTATATACAGATATGCCGAACTAAAAGCGTGGAGGAAAAAGGGGGAGAGATATTAAGTATTTAAAGCATTATCTCTACATGATGTCGAATATGAGTATTTGCTAATTACGGTTATAGCCTCATCAACATATTATTTAAATTAAAAAATGACATCTTGACGCGGGAATTGAACTTGGGACCTACAAACTATGTTTTGATAGCTGTTATAAAACTTATTCGCTACGTCTAAACAAAGGGGAGAAAATACATTAGAAAAAACATTTGACGAGAAAGGACCTAAGAAAAGAGTGATTTAAAATGTAGGCTTGTGTGTGTGTGTGTGTGTTATGCTTGTGGAGTGGGGAAAGGGGAGGGCGAATATTGATGTAGACATTATGTGCACAAATGCACTAGCTAATACAGTAGTGGCTCTCAATTAATGTTACGTGATGCCATTGTAGGTTGTCGGTGCTATTCTTGTTTTAAACTTTTTTAAGCACCGTGTTCTGTTCAGGTATTACGCTTTTGTACTTTCTACTCTAATCTTAAATCTAGAACAGACACAAAATTCATTCCCCGGCCGACAATTCATCAATGTGAAAGGGCAAACCCACATTCCAACAATGATACATTTCTCGGCCATACCAGGAATCGAGTTCAGGACCCTTAGCTTTGTAGGGGGATGCACTACCAACGGACCTAAACTTCGTAAGTTTCTATCATTATATATATATATTTTAAGTTATTTCCCCAATCAAATTTATAGATTATTTTTTAAAAAGAAGGATGGGGAGGTTGCACAGCATAGACGTTCTTGCTACTGTAAATAAAAAAGATATATTTACTTATAACGCGTACGATAATTAATTGGAACGAGGTTATAGACATTGTTGTAGGTTCTACCAAAGAGAATAAACGAAATAATATACACTGTTAGAGAAAAGAGGGACATAAAACCCGCTGAAAACTACAGCAATTTTTCAAATTCAAAGACCTCCGTCATGAATATATCTATTTATATATATTTATATGTATATACTATATAAGTGTATATATTATTATATAAGTGTATTATATATATATATTCCTCTAATTCAGAAGCTATTGGTTTTATAAAAGTATATTTGAAATAAAGATTTTTATATTTAATATTCCTTCATTTTCTAAATGAAAAGTTATTTCTTATCTCAAAGAGGCGCGGAAATATGAAAAAATTGGAAGTTTCCTTGAGTGTAAATTACCCTCAAAGCTATTTTAATGAGGAAATAAGAGCATCCATTTTGTTTTAATATTAAACAATGCAGATACACGAATTTTAATCGAGTTAAGTTAGACACAATCTGGTCGTTTTAAATAGTTCATCGTGGCATGAAAGAAAAAAATTAACGTTTTGCAACTAAACACCAAAAGCTCTAAATATACTATCAATAATTGTTGTCCTTTGACGAGTAAACCTTTCAATAGAATGTCGAGTGAGGCACCATTATATATAACATTACCCAGTAAAATTTTTAAATAAATTTAAGCATTATAATCCACAACCATCGCTGCAACGACGAACAAGTTACTTTAGAAAATCCCGCCTCTTTGGTGGAATAATCAAAGTCGTCAGTCTCGCATTAGACTAGATAGCCAATGGTGGGAGATCAGGGGTCAAGTCCCGGACAGGTGTATAGGGGGTGAATTTTCTTTCTACCTACACCAAAGTAATTATAGTATATATGGTACAGTGCACTCCTCACATATGAGCTAGTAAGTTAGTTTATTACCACAATCAAATAAATTAATATCGTACGTCGCTGTCATGCGCATTAAAATATGTAGTATCAAATCAAATGTGCTTCAGCGTTCGTAGTCACTGGCAAACAGCACCACCGAACCACGCATTCAGAATATTTGTAAATAAAAAGAAAGTGCTTAACTTACATTTTAAACAGCGTGCTTATTTGGAAGGTAACTATAAATTTGTTTATCAACGGTAAAATCATCAAAAGTTACTTTTTCAAGAATTTTACAAATTTTACACAAACATTTTCAAAATACTAAAGCTAGTTATATTATTTAGAATAATTATGACATTTCTCGTCTACACATTACAATTAACGTGGTTTAATGCTTCAAGTTCAATTTTAATAATCATAAAAAAACTTAAATTGCTATTTTTTTAAAACAAATATGACCCCTAATATGTCCTAGATATTGATAAGCTATTTTATATGTAAATAATGTAGATCTTATAATTAATTTCACACCAAAAACTATTGTTATAATTACTTTCCAACCAAAAGTTGCCACATGCATCATTACTTTCATACCCAAGTTGTTATTAGGATCATTACTTTCACACCTTAAGTTGCCATATGTATCATTACTTTCATACCCAAGATTGTTATTAGGATCATTACTTTCACACCTTAAGTTGCCATATGTATCATTACTCTCATACCCAAGTTGTTATTAGGATCATTACTTTCACACAATAAGTTAAGTACCCATTTATTAAAGTAGAGTTAAACTGTAAATATATTTTTCAAACACCCTACCTGCTCAGTTTTTTTAACCCTCAAGTTTGGATCAAACCTATCAAATCAAGGCCGTAACATTGCCATATAATTTGGTACTGAATTCAATAATAGTGTCGATTTGTACACACCTACGCGTCATTTTAAAGAAACTTACAGCACACTTCCCACTAAAGATATAGTAATCCACCACTTACTCAGATTACATTGGTTTGAAAGTCAAGTCTTAAGTGTTAGTGAACGTGGTTCAAGATGAACTACAATCCACTTTGCCATTATCACTAAATAAAATAAATGGTACGGAACTCCACACGGACTTTCTCGCTCCATTTTTTTAAAAATAGAGATATTTACTCAAAGATCGTAATATATGTGAAATGAAATAATATACACTAGCAAACCCAAGCATATGTTGCACTATGTCAAAATAGAACATTTTGTGAGTCCCGGTTTTAAATTTTATAATTTTATTTTTAAAGAACTAATGTCCTCATTTGAATGTTTGAACCGATAAAAAAGATCAATATTTGGCCCACAAGAGTCAACGCTTCGTATTAAAATTTCTACTTCCGGTTAACATTTTCGACATTTTGTCAAGCGTTGCACATCTTCATGTCAACGCATTGCTATTAAATTCCTCATTTATAAATTTTGACCAATAATAAATGTAAATATTGATTATTGAGTACAAAATGGAAATAGATAATTGTTGTACAAACCTTTCTCCTAAGAATTTTAAGGGTAAATAACAAACTTTTAGAGAGACTTACTTATATTTAATCACTCTATGGCAATGGAGAATTATTATGTTAAAACTTAAGTAGTATCTCTTTACAACTAAATCTCACAAAATTGTATTAATATATTTGCCAATAACTCATAAAATGTTGGATTTATAAAAATATGTTTTATATAAAAGTTTTTTTATTTTTAATATAGTACTACAATTTTGCAATAATAAGCTATTTAGTATCTCAAATAGTTGCGGAGATACGGAAATTTCAACTACTGTAAAGTACCCTAAAATGAAAATAGACAGTTTATTTATAATCTTAATCAATGCATTTTAATCAAAATCATTCTAGTCAATTTTGAGACAATTGATTTTTTTCTTTATTAGCCCTTTATTAAACTACTCTTAATTTTAGGTTTAAACGGACACACAGACAGACGGTATTGCAAAGACCACTTTTTAGGGTTCGTTGGGTCATGCAGGATACATCGACATCCATCAACATTCCAGGTAAGATTTTTTTTAAGGTCGCAATACTTTACCATTATTGTTAGAAAAGTTAAAAAATATATATATTTGCGTATAACTTGAAAGTTATTGTTTGTTTTTTTTAAATTATGCTTCGAATAAAATATTTTTATGCCCTTAAAGTCGTTTTGCCGAAATATTTAAATTAGCCATTTTGTTTGGAATATTTATACATGTTTAGAAATGAAATTTGATCAAAATCATTATAGCGGACTTGAAGAAAATCGACTTTATTATTTTTACCCTTCAGTAAACTACACTTAATTTTAGGGTTAGATATCCAATTCCAAAAATCCCTCGGGGTAACCCTATGAAAACCTTAGATACCAAGCTTTAGCCTGATCGGTAAAACAGTTTAGGCTCTAGTTTGAGGTACAGACAGACAGACAAACGGAAATTCAAAAACCCCTTTTTCGTATTCGGGGTGGTCATGAAACGTCAAAAATCATTAAAATCTCGAATTCGATTTTTTTTGACGATCACAATACTTTCTTTACCTGTAAGATAGAGAGAAAGTAAAAATAAAATAAATGAATAATTAGTATATAATAAGTATAATAATAAGACTATTCATTTATTTAAAATATATTCTGTTAATTCTAAGTTAAATATGATCTTAACTTTAAAATTAAAATCTGGGAGCATAACATATATTATGGAGAATAGAGCCATTAAGAGGTTAAATAATTCTGCATTGATAGAGTTTTAATTATAAAGGCTTAAATAATTTTATAGCAGTTCAAAAGATTAATATTTTACCCGCCTCGGTGGCGTAGTTGGCTAACGCGCTTGTCGTGTTGAACTCGACTGCTGAGGACGGGGAGATCGAGGTACGAATCTCGGTCGGGTGAACTGGGGGTGGTTTTTCCTAAATGGTTTTCCACTCTCCCTCCACGCAAATGCGGGTTCACTTCCTCTAATTCAACCTTCCTAATTCCTAATCCATTAGCGTAATTAGTACTAAAGCGTATAACCCGAACGGGTAGTAAGACGTGGTGCTAAATATTATTATTATTATTATTATTGATCATATTTTGAAAGAAAGAAATCCGTTCACAAGGTTGCACTTTATTTTTTCTCGGTATAGTAAAAAAATTATTGTAGTGTACATGGTAATCGAACCCGAACCCTTGTGCTTGTTGCACCAAATCTTCACCATTGATCTACCTACTAGGTATTTGTACAATTCTAAGAAGAACTTATTAGTCATACTTTAAAGCAGTTTTTGTAAAAGAAGTGTGGCAGGACATGGCTCGTTAATAGCTATACTATTATATTATAGATCATAATTATTTATTATAAATTATATAGATGAAATCATATAAAATTAATAACAAATATTCAAACGGCAGCATAAGGCTATCATGGATCAACGATGGAGTGTGTTTCGGATGTTTATTAAATAGCCAACCATTTTACGTATCTATTACCGACTAAACCTTAAAATATGAACGATAAATTACCCTAACACAGGATTCGCCCTAGATAGCTCAGTGGTCAGATAGTGACGTGCTAAGTTCGTGGTACCCGATTTGGTTCCGGATTTCAAAACAATTGTCAAAAAAAGTTAACTATTTAACTTCACCAACATAATATATGTTTGAAGTCACTTCTCCTACTTATTGGCGGTTCGGGCTCTCCGAATTTTTTTGTGAAAGCATTTCATTGCCTTGAAATGCTGATTCCTTTTGCCTTTTAAATATCTTCTGCCATCTTTAAACTTTTGTGGGTACAGTTTTTAAAATAATAAAAATTGTTTTCCCAAAATTAATACACTTCACACACCCCTCCAAGGATATTAAATGCAAATACCTCAGCCATACTGAAAAAAATCCTTTCATC
The DNA here is from genome assembly GCA_901482245.1 of Timema douglasi. NCBI lineage: Eukaryota > Metazoa > Arthropoda > Insecta > Phasmatodea > Timematidae > Timema > Timema douglasi. The sequence goes on from CABEEJ010002077.1 coordinate 102,058, forward strand.
AATAGTAGGTAGCACTTGCTACACTGAATTGAAAATGGTGGGGAGCCAGGTGACAATCCATAAAGAGAGATGGTGATGGGTCAGATCGATAAGCTTCACAAACATGCCAAAACCACTGATGACATACTTATGGTTTCAAGGACAGACAGCTAGTGACTTGAAGTGAGAAGGGATGAGATGTTTGCTCTAATATGACCAGGCCTTTCTGTTTAGGCTGTTGAGGGGTTGTATCAGATATATTTTCAAAATCCAGGGGCAAAATATGAAGCACTTCAGCTAATATCGGTTTTCATGAGTTTCAGATTGAATATTAACGTGAATGAAGAACCATTATAAATTTAAAAAAGTTGGAATTAATTGATTTACACCCCCCATTTATTACACACGTTTAAGTATACAAAATAATTAATTGAATATTGCATTTATATGGCAGTTTCTTACACTTTTAATTGAAGGTTTATTGAAATAATATTTATTTCAATTAATTTTATTATTAGTACCGTGTCTTACTACCCGTTCGGGTTATACGCACTTACGCTAATGTGTAATGGAAGAGTGATTGTGAGATGAAATGAAGGACCTACAGTTTAACGTGGAATCCGAACCACGGTGGAGGACTGGCATTCCTCACATTCACAAGAATGTCTTGTCAGAGGTGAAGGAAGGGTTTGGTAATCAGATAAATCGTTGCCGGGACCAAGGATTTAACCCCGGCCGCAAGCATAGAAGTCTGACACCTTACCCCTAGACCGCCAGCATAGAAGTCTGACACTTTACCCCTAGACCACCAGGTCACCAACATTTCAATTAATAACATTCCTCTAATACTTTTAACATTCCAAATATGAAATCTTTGCATTATTTGGTTTTTCTAAAAAATGTTGCATTAGATGTCAAAATTTCAAACTTTGAGTAAACACTGTGCTTAAAATATACATTTAATCTATATTTAATACATTGATCCAAGTTTGGTTTAAGAAGGCATACTAATATATATATATATATATATATATATATATATATAACTATTCATTTTGGGCCATAAACCCTTAAGCTATACTTTTTATATAAGCACCTCCTCTATACTTTTAACAGTGATCAAATATCGATAAAATGGCCATTTTCAATAGTAAACTGCCAGCTTCATAATAAAAAACAAGAAAATCTAACAAATTATAAACATTGATATATTATCTAAGAAGGGGTGTTGAAAATGGTAACATAAAAATTTCCCTGGTTCTCGAGAAAACTGATATTCCCAAACGTATGATTTTTACGCAAGACCTGGTCGATAGCTAGCGCCATCTACGGTTTCCGTGTTCCATCTGTTCTTGTTGGCATGGAAGGATATTTTGATCGGTTGTGAAGCCACGCCACGCCTTTCACCCTCTCAACCACCATCCCACAAAATAGGTTTTAGACTTGCAGTCGACAGGGCCAAGGGCCTTAAATGAGAAAGATTAATGTAGAAATTAAGTGCTTAAGATTGACTGGATCATGCCGCTATCACGATCAACATGACGTTTACTTAACTTAACGAAACTAGTATGTGATCAGATTTCACGTAACTAAACGTAACAACTTGATCAAATCACATACAATGAATTTTGGCTGTGTAAAAACAAAATTGTCCATTAAATTTAAACCCAATTATTTAATGATGGATTAGGTCACACGTACTTGCGATAAAAGCTATAGGGTATGGCAGTTTAGAGTTAGAGAGATTCTGACAGACAATACCGAAGATGTCGTATGAATTTCGTAAACAAACAAATCAAGTGCTAAATAGGCCTGTTGACGTGGCTCACAGAGGGATTGGCTAGCTATAACACGTAGTACCCTTCACTTAACATTCACGTAACGTTAAGGTTATCACCTAGAAAACTTTGAAATTAAGTGATTGTTAAGTGTTCTGGATATTGATGGCTTCCATTTAAAAAATCATAAGGAGAACCTCTTTGTTATGTTACATTAAGTGAAAGTTAAATGAAGGTTAAGTTCGTCATGATCACAGCAAATAAAAAAACCTCCTTTTATTAAGTAACATAAGGAATGATTAATTTCTATCACATTGGAATAGAATGCGGTGCCTAATCTTCACAGTTTGTAATTAATGTTGCGAGAATAGTGAAACATTCCCAATGCTTTCTGAAGTGACGGATTATATTTAATAAAATTAAGGATATGACACAATGATATAAACTTTCTCATATCGAATATTCAAGTTTAGAACAAAATGATTTAAAAAAAAATAAAGTTTTACAATAAGCTGACCCCAAGTAAGCTTTCATCAGCAAAACTAACATATCTTGTTAAAGAAAGTATATAATTTTTGTATACAGTACAGATAAAAAATAAAATTGTTCAGCCCTTTTTTTATTAATTTTTTTTATTAATTTGTTATTTGCAGACTGTCATAAATATATCTTTATTTGAAAAACAAAATCTTAATTATCGTGAAAATCATTTTCAAGATATCCATTTTGAATTGAATATTTAAATATTATTTTCAAAAATCATAAATCTTCGAGAATTTTAATTAAGTAAAATTTCTAATTATCTATGTTGAACAGATTAGTTAGAGAGCTATTTTCCAAAACAACACGTTTTTCAAAACCCAGTCATCAACAAACTAATTTAGTTTAGAAAAATAGATTAATATATTGTAAAAAAAACTATTTTCCTATTTTGAAGCAAATTATTGTAGACATTTTCTAAATATATCAAATCTCTAAGAAAATCATTCGAAGGTAAACAACTCCTAAACCATTTTTTTCCGGGTGTAGAGGGATGGGGGGAATTAAAAAATATTTATTTTTGTTAGAACCATTTACAAAAAATTTCGATCTTTTAAACATAACTCATAGGTAAATTTCCCTTAAACGAATTTCCCCAAAAATACAGGTATACATTGTTTTTTTAATATAAAATACACTCAATGAATCCATTTAAAACAAAATAGCTATAGCCATTTGCAAAGGAATATGGGTTTTTCATAAATAACTCATTTGAAATGACCATTAATTTAAGGCTTAGGGTCAAAATAAAAGATGGCCTAAGCCATACTTAATATAAATATCAAAATTGATAAAATCCCTCAAACCCTTCCGAATCTAAGCCCAGGAACAAACAAACATCACTGTAAAAGCCAACTTTTCGCGTTTGAGTGTATATAAAAAGTAAATATTCATCATAATCTTGAGGTAGAAAATTTTAACGTTTTTAAAACCTTATACTTATATGAGAAAAATAAATCATAAATTTCTTAAACTTAAATTCTTTATTGTTATATTATTTAATAGCAGAAGTACTCTGTGTTGCCCAGGGTAACTACTCAATGAATTACGTGGCTACTCCAGGCAACGCTTTTCTTTGCTTCAAATAGATAGAAAAATAAAAAATCATTTTATTTCTATCAACCCAATTTAAAAATAATATAACCAATAATTTTAAATTCCAGCTTCAAAGTGCACATAATTGTGCAGTAGAGTAACTAATTTTAAAAACGTTGCCCTATCCGAATGGCGGATATCAAGCACTACTCATGACAGGTTTACAAACAAACTCTTAATTTAAATTATATACACACATATATATATATATATATATATTTAGAAAGAAAGGTAAATATAGAGAGGTAGATAGAGATAGTGAGAGAGAGTACGGTAGATATAGAGAGCAAGAGCTTACACAATAATGTGTTAAGACTTAAGGACACACTTTCTCCTTTGTAAGTTTTAAGTTAGAACCTGTAGCTTGCCACACAACACTATGAGCATTGTTTATAAGCTGCAACCCTTAACGTACATTACATCATTTCCTCATAAATATATCTAACTAAATCCGCAACTTGCCCATATAAACTCAAATAACCGAACGGTGGATAGGTATAAGAGCGCTACAACTTAAAAAGCAGAGAATTCAGTACGCTAGATCGAGATCGACATCGGATCGACATCGACATCGTCATCGCAGTGCCAGTGCGAGCCAGTTCCAGTGCAGTCGAGTGCGTTTTTGGTTTTACAACGTCGAGTGGAATGGGGTTTATTTTGTTTATTTGGCGATATATTCCGTGCGACTAAAGTCGGGTTTAGTGGTATACCGCAAGGGACGCGTCAAGAGGAGGGAATGTCCTCCGACTCGGATGTAGACGTTGAAGTAATGGACGATGAAGAAATGGAGGACCAAGGCCAGGAAGGGGGTCCATCCAACACCAATCCAATACTACAATAGAAATTGACAAAACCTCTGAGCCAGTCTCTGGACTCAAGCGGAAGCTCAGGACCAGGCCAGGACAGGAAGTTCTACAGTAGAAGGCTATAAAAGTGAACAATAAGTTTGCTAGCTTGTCTAGCCTACAGGATGAAACAGTGACCAGTCAAACGGGGCAACCAAGTGGAGGCATGAAGGAAAGTTCCACCCCATGGTGTATAAAGACCCCTACGGTGGTCGTAACTAACGCGACATAATACAACTATGTTATAAAGCTCCTAAACAGCGGCTTGCAAGACGATTACAAGGTGTATTGTATTGCACAGGGGATTAAGGTGGTCACGACCTCCTTCAGGGATTACTCCGCCCTGTTAAAGCTACTCAAACAAAACACGTTAGAACACTTTACGTATGTACTTCCCAAGGACAAGCCCTTCAACGCGGTTATCAAGGGCTTTCTCGCAAGTATGCTCAGCTCAGACATTAAAGGCGGAACTTGAGAACAAGGGATTCACGCCGACCGATGTGAGACAGTTATACTCGAAATCATCTCCACAATCTGGGACACCGAGACCCCTACCTATATTTGTCTGCACCTTGGTGAGGACAGAATGGGTGGGTGAGGTCTTTAAGGTACCGGTCATCAATCATACTGTAGTCAAGATTGAGGAGTATCATGCTTCACAGAGTACAATTCTTTAGTGCCACCGCTGCCATCATTTTGGACACTCTAAAAACTACTGTGCCCAAAACCAACGCTGCGTCAAGTGTCTAGGAGGTCACCTGACGGTAGAGTGCCAGAAAAAAGAGAATATAACGCCGGCACAATGCGTAAACTGTAAGGGACAGCATGCAGAAAATTACCGCAACTGCCCTATTTATTTACGAGAGCCGGAGAAGAAAAACCAGGTGTCGGAAAAGAAAAAAGAGGGGGAAAGAAAAGTGGCTAGCCCTGCTGCTCGCGTGGCTGGGAATTGCAAACCCTCAACTGGCCAGCAATCTTCTGATAGCCAACCAACATCAGCAGCGTATGTGGGATTGAATCAACAGTCTTACAGTGGGGTCGTCAAGAAGCTTGCCAAGAAGGACAAACAAGAAAACAGTTTCATGAAAGAATCCTCGGAATTGAAGGACCTTCTCCAAATTCTCAAGGAAATCAACGTGATGGGCTTACTCCAATTCCATAGGAAGTACCTCATACGGCTGAAGAATGCTCAAGACAAGACAACAAAAGTAATGCTTCTTCTGGAAGCTACAACCGAATTCTTCTGCGATGGCAACTGATCAGGGAAGAGGTGCAGAAGAGTCATTGAACATACTGTTTTGGAACGCTAATGGCATAGCCCAACAATAACACGAGTTTCGACAACTTCTGGGGACGTATTGAGTCGACGTAGCATTGATCTGTGAGACCCACCTATCGGAACAGAAGAAGATGCGGTTCTGCGGATACGATATGTATCGCAACGGTAGGACAGCTGGCCAGGGAGGGCACACAGCCGTGTTGGTGCGCAGTAACCTTGTACACTATCAAACGACTATACCGGCTATGGACTATATTGAATCCACTTCGAGAGCTATTCCCACAGGGCGTAAACAGATAGTGTTTACCATTGTTTACAGAAGCCCTGCGGTACCCTTCACCATCGATGACCTAGACAGGCTCACGTCAAAAAGGGATTTCCTCGTAGCGGGAGATATTAACTGTAAACATACGAGTTGGAAAAGTCGCGTATCCAATCAGGCAGGTCGGACACAGGCCGGCTAGGCAGCAATCAAGAACTACACTGTCCTGGCGACTAACGAGCTGACGTTCTACCCATCTAATTACAGGAATCTTCCCAATGTTCTGGATGTCGTCCTGACGGATCTAGATACGCTTCCGGAAGAACTCGAAGCCTTAAATGAACTTGACTCTGACCATCTCCCGTTCTTCGGAAGGATAGCCCTGAAGACAAACCCAAGATTGTCGTACCTTAGGAGGAAGATCCCCAGGAGTGACTAGGGCGAGTATCGGTGGGTATTGACGGATACAGTTCCGTTGAACATGGAGGTAAACTCCCCGGAAGAAGTGTACAGTTCCATCACTCTTCTGACAGCCACATTACTCGAGGCATACCGTGAGACAACTATATTCGAGACGCCTCCTGTTTTGTTGAAAAGGGACGACCCGGAGCTGAGTTACTTAATAGCCCTGAAGAGGGAAGCACGCAGGGAATAGCAGCATCACTGGGACCCGCGGCATCGTGCAGAGTACAGTAGGCTAAGAACTCTTGTGCGTAGAAAGGCTAAAGCTCTGAAGATCACCAACTGGAATGAGTATGTAGCGAACACTTTGGCTGGGGATGCCAACGTGTGGAAGGTAACGAGACAGCTCAAAGGTACGAAAGGAAAGGCAGGCACCACGGTTATCCACGGAAGGAGGGGGTTGGAATACCGGGGCCAGGCCAAGGCAGAGGCCATTGCGGAATTACTTGAAGACCAGTTCAAAGCTAACTCAGAACCCCAAGATGAAGCATTTACCAGGACAGTAAAAAGAGCAGTTGGGTATACCTAGCAGATCCTGTTATAGAGCTACCGCCCCCTATCACCAGAATTGAACTCACCCGCCTGGTGGAAAAGCTGAAGCTACGGAAAGTGGCAAGTCACGACAGGGTCTCGAACGAGTTGTTGCGACACGTTCCGGAATGTGTAATCCAGCTCTTAACAAGAATGTTTTCAGCAGCATTACTGGAAGGTTACTTCCCGGAGGCGTGGAAGGTTGCCGACGTCGTTTCATTTCCCAAACCAGGCAAGGACTGCAAATTCCCGAAAAACAGGCGGACCATCAGTCTGCTTAGCATTGTAGGACAACTATTTGAGAAAATCATTCTGCAGCGATTGATAGCCTTCGGGAGAGATCATCAAATTGTCCCCGACATCCAATTTGGATTTCGGAACCGTCATTCAACGGTACACCCAGTCATGAGCCTAGTGGAGGACACGACAGAGATATTTAATCAAAGGTAAATCACGCTAGCTCTACTCATGGATGTAGGGAAGGCGTTTGATAAGGTCTGGCACGCCGGCCTTATTTAAAAATTGATCTAGGCCAATTTCCCAAGGGTTTATGTACATCTAATCAAGAGCTTTCTAACTGGACGACACTTTCAAGTCAAGATGGAAGTTAAAAGATCGCCTCTTCATACTATCAGGGCGGGGGTGCCGCAGGGGTCGGCACTCTCACCGTTCCTATACAATGTGTATGTTGCTGACATCCCCACGGACCCGATGATCAAGACTCGGCTCTTCACAGATGATACTCTGTTCTACATTGCCAACAGGAACGTGAAGTACGCTCATCTCCATCTGCAGCGGTACTTCGACGAGTTTAGCAGTTGGCTGGAAAAATGGAGGATAAAGGTCAACGCAGAGAAATCGATAGCCATGATAGTTACGAAGAGGAGACCCCAAGGCCCGCCCCAGCTTGTAGTTTTGGAGGAGGCTATCCCCTTCAAGAAGTCAATGAAATACCTCGGGGTAATGCTAGATTCCAAACTCACAAGGAAGGAGCACGTAGTCCACACAAGGAAAAAGGCAATGGGGGACTTCATAGCAAATTACGGCCTGTTCAAGAGCCCAGTGCTGGAAAACATCAAGCTGCTGCTGTTCAAAAGCTTAGTACAACCTATTCTGGTATACGGATGCGATGCGTGGGGGTATGCTTCCGATTCAGTGATAGATACTCTACAAGTAGTGCAAAACAAAGTACTTAGGTGTATCTTAGGTGTGAACACCCAAACTAACAATAACGCACATACACGCTACCACCGGTAGTGCGACACTACAAGAAATTTTCTGGCAGCGAGGTGTGAAATTCTACAAACAAGCCCGCGAGGTAGAAGACAACGCCATAGTTAGAAGACTCGGCCAGTACGACATCCGAGAGCCAAGGGAATACAAGAAGCCCCGGCTCGAATGAGCAAAACATCTACACACCTTCCCAATCAATACCTTCCTATTACCACTCCTGTTTCTCAGCATTGCCAAATCCTTGGGTCCTCATCCCCTCACTTCCCCATAAGCTAGAATCATTTTTCTTCACATCTGCATTTTCATCAAAGCCATGTTCGCTTAGTGTATAGTTTAATTTTATGTATTTTCTTTCAGATCGACTAGATCATACTTACACACTACACCAAACTCACTTCGGGCCTAACTGCACTTGTGTTTCCATCACAGTGTACGATGGCTTGAATTAGCAACTCCAACACAAACACTGTCGCTCCCAACATACAAACCTTCACCCCCCAAATCAATTTTCCCTCCACAACCAATTTACACTTTTAGAAATAAGAGGTTATGATCTGTGACTACAGATTGGTACTTTAGGCATAAACAAGCCGCCTACACCTTCTGAAAGTCGCTTCTGACATTCAGAGCGAGTAGTTCAAGGCAAACAAGGGAGCGAGCGAGCTAGATCTGAGATATGTTTAAAAGCGCTACAACTTAAAAAGCTGAGAATCGTGTACGCAAGATCTGAGAAATCCTACCGTCCTAGAGGCGATCGTCAGACAGAGATCGAAGGAACAGCTATCAGCCGCCATGCGATCTCTTCTATATTCCCCGATTCATATCAATGAAAAGTAGGATTTTTTTCTTTTTGCGTCCTCTTGCTAGTCTAAGACCTTCTTAGCCTATCCTTGAATAAGTCACTACCAGTTGATTTACTAAATAAAATTTACAAACCCATATTAATGTATGATTACTAGTTATCAAAACTTTTCATCACTTCATATACTTTACCAGATGTTATTATAATAGTTATCTTACCCTGAGAGCCTGAGGGCTAGATGAATAATTGACCGGTTGACATAAAAGGTTGTAACTTCCCCACCATCCGGCTTGAAGTAACTGAAACATAGGATTGTGTAAAGGTGTTGAAACATTTTCTGATGTAATTAACATAGGCTTTAATCTAGACTCATGTATTATATATTATCTAAACAATACGAGGGGCTCGTTGAGTGCTTAAATTACTCAATGGGGGCTACTGGTCGGGAAAACGGAAAAATTCGGTAATCATGCTTTAATTATGGATATAAGAGAAAACAAATAAAAATTTTTGAAAATGTTTGTTTGACAGGAATTTATAAATATTGTATTTATTGAATATATAAACGGATGTGTGGCAGAATAAACGAATTTCACCCAAATCAATTTTTTTTTAAATCAGGCTGTTTTTAATTCATTAAGCTACTAAATATTTGATGAATTAACGTGGATTCATCTTTATTGCGATAGAATCCAGCATCTTCAGGCCATTTTTGTATTGAAATTGTGAGTTATAGCATATTGGTATAAGGAACATTTATATACAACGTTTTTTTCAACAAATATACACTATCTACTAAGCAGATGCTCTTATATAACAAGTCTAACTGAGCTGCACACTATATTGTGGATGTAATTTATTTATTTTTGATTTAGTAGATTATAAAAAATATAGGTTGATTATACACCAAAAAATTTAGAAGTACAAAGTTGAAAAAAAACATTTTAAGTATAAACGGAAAAAAAAAGTTTGATTAGGTGTTTAGGTAGGTTGATCTGGAGGTGGAGGGGGGTGGAGGTTAATCCTACAAACTGCTCAAGACCATCTAACCATTTATTTGATTTTAGGTAAAAAGTAATACACAAACGTTGGAATATAGTTTTATACATTATTCAATATCAAGGATATTGTGTATTGTATCATGAAATAAATATTTTTTAAAGTTTTATTGATTTGATTTTATCAGCGCTTACTTAATTTTTACGGCTAAAATCAGATCTAGAGATGGAAAATTATGATTCCATTATGTAATTTTTTTTCTTACATTGTCTTAGGTTTTCTTTTATTTAAGTAACACATATATAGAAATATGAATGTAATAATTACCATCCCCTATTAATGCTGCTCGGGAATTCTCATTTGTTAATGTAATAACAAGCTGGTATAGATTTCTTTTTAAACTAAGCATAATCTAAACAGTGATATCACTGAAGAGATGTCTTAGAATGGAATCTATTTATTTTTATAAAATTATTTTTCTTTGAATCATTCTTTTTAATGTAATTTCATATCTATACTTTTATAATGCATAACACACCTTAGGGTTGAAAACCACTTAAGTTTGGATTTTTGGGTGATGCAATTTTCAACTATACTTCCATGGTCTAATATTTTTTTACATGCATTTAAATTCAAAGTTTTCTCCGTTATGTAACAAATAAAAGGTGGGAATTGGAAGGAGGATTGGAATTGTGAGATATAGAGTAGGAATATGCCTACATTTAAGATGTGAAGAGGAAAGAAAATATAAGTGTGTATATATATATATATATATATATTATCTGGGCAGGTCAATGTTAAATCTATATTTAAAAATGGACCTAAATAGAGTGATTTATGATACAGGTAGAGGACTGGCAACGCTTTATAAAAGACACGTTTCTCCACTTAGGTGTAATAAAACATGCATAATTAATTAAATCAAATATTAATAAAATTATAAAAATAACCCACCTCGTTGACCATCCAAACATTGTAGACTATTTGAGTTACGTTGAAAATCATGATTAGTCTACTGAGATCTAAAGGATTTCTATCCTTCATAAATTTTGGTCCTAGGTATTGGATGAAATAATGATAGGCCATCATTATTATCACCAAATATATCGGATTTCGGACGAGGAACCAATCAATAGTACGTGGGTCTGTAACATTCACATTAATAATACATTTTCAGGCTAATTAAGGAGTAAATGTTCTATATAGACGCGTCCATCATACACAAAAAGCATATTTTGAGAAAGAAGTCATAAGGTTCAAATAGTAGAATGGGGAACTGAGTTTCCTGTGGTCAAACAGTGGTACTTAGAATTAAACTGTTTATAGTTTGATATTTGGGGGTAAAGCGCTATCGACCACATCAGCCCCTTTTTTGTGTGTGTATGTGGGGGTTGGGGGTGATATAAAACCATATTTATTGTTATAGCGTGTCAGTTATATAATATGACATATACAGTTAAAAATCCCTTGAAGACAATTAAAATTATTTAAAGACAATTAAAACCAGATAACAAGTACTAATCTATTCCAATAGGTTGTGGTAGGTGTTAACTCACTGTAAATTGATGTTGCCAGGAAAGGACCAAGCGTCGAGGAAAATTGCCCCAGCGGACTATACCGTGAAAATTTTCACATTCTAATCAAAGTGCACACATCGAAGAAAAGAAAGATAATTGTCTCGGCCTAACACACCTTTTGACAGCGCTGCTGAGAAAGCGAAGTAATCCAACAACGTTAATCCCCCTTCTCCCCTTATATAACTTGATGTAGTCCGAATCTGAGCCAGTTCTTTTGCTATATAATGAATTCACTGTGAATCATATTTTTATATTCCATTGTAATTATTCACCGGAGGAAGATCTACGTCGTAAAACTTCAGCACCAAAGATGGTGGCCACGATGTTTCAGGCGTCGGACTCAACGCATGTCGCATAGGAAGCCTTTTCTGAGACTTTAATTATATTTATACTCTATTTAAAATCTACATTAGATTCTATACTCCCTTCATATGTCCATCAGAAAAAAATTCATGTATTATAATATCTTGATTCATTTTCTATGTCGATCAGACATAGTGTATTGTGTTGTAGTGTCTGAGTTAATTTCTATGTTCATCATACACATTTTTAAATGTCAGAGGGTCTAACTTTATTTCTTTGTCCATCAGACATGATTTCTTTAATTAGAATATCTGACTTTATTTTCTTTGTCCATCAGACATGATTGCTTTAGTAAGAATGACTAACTTTATTTTCTTCGTACATCAGACATGGTTTTTTTTGTTGGCACTGTGGAACTGCAGCACCCACTATTTCTACTTGATAGTATCGATAAAATTTAATATAATGAGTCTCTTTGCCTTTAATTCTATATTTATTTTGGTAGTACAATATATATTCCTTAAGCTTAATGACAGTACTTCATTAGCCATCCCCCAATTTATGAAAAAGATACAAAAATCTGTGTTTGGAACTGTGCGCTTCACAGTGCCAGTGACGTGCTGTTTGATTGTTGTGAACATAGGAGGTAGGTAGGTAGGTAGGAAGGCGGGAGTTTCATATATAGAGAGCACTGTTAATCTCGCAGTGCTGGCTCTGGAGTGATGGTGGAAGGAAGTTTTTTTAATCAGCGTGTGTTGTGCTTAAAAACCGTGTACCATATTCTTGATTATTGAATGTGATAAAGTTTAGAAGAGTGTAGAATGATATTATTATTCTACTTCCAGCTATTCTATTTGAATAATTTTTTTCGGTTCTTTTATTTAACATAAAGACTAAATTCGCTTGCAGTAATTTTAATGTAGAAAAATTTCCTCATTTGTCATCCAGAGATCAAGGAGAAAATTATTGAACTTTTTGCGCAAATTAAAACAAGAAGAATGGATTTCATTTTTAAATGAACAGATCAAGCTTGAACTGTAACAATTTAAGTTAAAGTAAATAAAAAATTTTGTTTTTTGTTAATATTTTATCAAGTTCTTGAGTAAACTTTATTTTATACTTTATTTTTTTATTTTCCACAATTTTAAAACAAAGGCTAAACATTTCTGGACCAGTACCCTCACTAATTTTAGCTATAAGCCACCACTGTGTATAGGACCAGATGATTTTGTATACTGAATCCATGAATTTGATTTCCTTTTCTAACTCCTTAAGACATTACTATATTATTATGACACCCTAAACGGTATTATCAACGTTTAAGATCTCTTTATGGCTGAAATCAGATCATCTAACATACTTTTCTTGAACATAGTTAGGTCATTGACTGATTGCAGTCACGATTGCACCCTTTTGTTTAACTATTTACGGTGCTCAACCTGTAGGAGCACTACTAGATTAAAGTAGTGGCCCGCGGGTATAATGCTTTATTCCGCCCCTTCAGGTGCCATAATATGTATTTAAGTGTCAAAGATAGTTTGTACTAGCAATCGTATTCCCTAGTAATGGGTAAATGTATAAATTTACTATTGATTGTCCTGGCAGTACTCATTAAGAAATGACCTGAAATAGTAAAATACTGTGTAGATGCCTTATTGTTAGCCATCTACTATATGTAAAATGGAAGCTCCTCTTATAGGATATTTTTCTTAGGTTTTTCGTAACTCTCCGTAAGCGTTAATATAAGTTATTTAGCTTAAATAATATTATTTTTACTAACTCTAAAAATATAGTATTTGATGCTATGTCCATATTTTCAACTGTCACTATCATTCATGTTTAGACCGTTCATGTATTAGTCTAGTACTAGTGTTTTAGGGCCAGTTTCATACTCAAATTTAGTACGCCTCAAGTGCGGCGCTACACTAAATACAAGACGACACCTCCCTAAACCAGAATGGAATAGGCCAGTTTCCTATGCGAGAACGGCCCATTCCATTCGAGTTTAGGTAGGTGTTGTCTTGTATTTAGTGTAGCGCCGCACTTGAGGCGTACTAAATTTGACTATGAAACTGGCCCTTTATGAATACTGCCTAAAACTTAATCCTTTTTTACTGTTGCCTAGTTGTGGCAGACGCTCCTTCGTTCGAGTAAGCGCGAATATCTATATTTTTAAACAAAATAAAATATTCTATCTAATTTCTGTCAGTTCCTTATCTACAAATATTACTATCTATTCATCCAACGGTAAGTTTTCTACCTCGATAATGGAATACAGCTATCATTTATTAATTGAATTAAATTCTTTTCACTCATATGTAATTCTATATCTTTTTGTTTGCTTTTTAGTAAACATATTTGTAATCGATTCACTGTAATCATTTCGGGTAAACATAATCATTATAATGTTGAATACTTTCACTGGTTATTAATTTAAAGTAAATAAACAAGCATTTTAGACTATCCGAACATGCCCAACTTAAAAATAATCAAATATTTTGTTTTTAAACAGCTGACAGCAAATATTCATTGCTGGCCACATGCGCACAAGCCAAAAGCCAACTATTCCTTATTTTATCTGTGATAAGTGATAAAATTAACTTATATTGGTGGCTACTCTCACAACTTGAGTTATTTAAGGTCCTTTTTTTAAAAAAAAAACTATTGAAACATATTAATTCAATCTATATCAACTATGTATTGTTATTTTTATTGTTTCTTAAAGGCTAAGAGCTCACACCAATCTTTAAAACATAAATACTTTTTTTTTTCTGAGTTCGGAATATTGTTGCAAAAAGAATAGAAGCTTATTTTATATTGGTTTTCTTTCTAAATTGTCTCTCCGACCTTAATCAGTAGCTATACCAGCGGGGCTACTATTACCATGACGCAAAACTTTTTAGCTCTCGCTATAGGAGTCGGACGCTAGACTTGGCATCGAAATTTATCATGACTGACGACGTTGCAATCGTAAGGCCTCCGCAAACATGTATCCACTAGATTGACGTTAGTTTGAGTCACTATATTTGCTGTATTCTAGTTTGATTTATTGGGTTGAGTTATGCTAGATGAATAAATAGTTTAGTACTTGTGTGTTTTGCTTGGTGAGTGCCAATATATACTAACATCAAATAAATTACTAACGTTATCTTAACATTAGTTGTTGTTGTTAACGCTTTTATTACTTAAACTAGGATCAGCCAAACAAAATTAACGAGGGATTTCTACATTTACATTTGCTGGTTTTAAGGCAAAGGGTCAAAAGATGAATATTTTGAATTTTGGGTGGACAAATATGTTACGCAAACAATCCGTTTGAAATAATAACATTATCTTACCAATAATGTAGACCTATATCATAATGTAGGCCAAGAGATAGGATAGTACACTTAGTATACTGAATGTCAGAAAATACTTTCTTGAAAACATAACACTGTCAAAATTAATTATTATTAACCATCAACATACTAATAATTGGGACATATTAATATTAATATAAATGGTTTCTAGGTTTTCTAGTAAATGGAGGGAGGGTTTCAACCCCCACAGAATAGTTAGAAATCTGTTAACCCACTTCATGGGGAGACACCAAGACATCACTCTCTTTGCTCTTATTTTCCAGTGGTGGATAGGTAAGGATTTTACTCCCAACTGAATGTGATTATAGTGCACTTTTACCTAAGTGTTTTCCCACTTTCACTCCACACAAAATGTCGATATATTTATTCTACAACTCTAGATTTCTCAATTGTACCCTATTAGGGTAAAATATTGGGGACAGACCAGATGGCCAAGCAGTAAATAGCTTTCTGTTTAAAATGACTTTAATAAGCTTTAATGGCATATTTCAAATTAATCGGACTTAGTAAAATTACTATCCACAATAATGTGAGTTGTGTGAAGTATTGCAGGAAGAGCCATTAGAGCCAGTTTCATAGTCAGACTTAGTACGCCTCGAATGTGGCGCTACACTAAATACATTACGATACCTACCTAAAAAAGAATAGAATGGGCCAGTTTCATATGCGAATGTGGCCCAATCCATTCGAGTTTAGGTGGGTGACGTTTGTATTTAGTATAGCGTTGCACCTCAGGCGTACTAAGTCGGACTATGAAACTGGCGCTTATTCTATATTAGAAAGAGGTCCTAGCTTGATGTTTATGTGCGGTTAAGCTTAGGTCTTAATGTTTTATTTTTAAAATGTTTAGTAGGTCTTATACAGATAATTAGTCTTAGAAGTTATCCTGAAGTGAAAAAATTAAACAAACACATTCAATAGAAGTAAGTTCCTATATGCATAATCACGTTTAACTAAAGTCTCAACAATTCCCCTTAAATCACAATATACACCAAACATCCTTATTTTCAACCCGTTCTATTAGCTGTACCAATCTGAAAGGAAAACTGTTTAAAAACATAACAATTATAATAATCAATCTTAAATATTGTTACAATAATCAATCTTAATACTATTATAATCATCATTAATAATTTATGTGAAATAAAATATGTATTTCTAGTACTTGCCATGAGGTGTCCATAAAAGCGTATATATAAATGCGCCAATGCCATAAAATATATTCACCGCTGCTAGATGGAACATCCTTGTCTTCCTGTGAAAATCTGAAACCCAATCAAAACATATATAAGTTTTAAGAAAATCTTAATATACATGATTTATGGGGGTTAATTTCACTCGTTATATAATTTAATAACTACAAATCTTCACCTGATTTAAATAACATAATTTATTTCTAATTCAATAATTAAAATATAATTAAATAGATTAAATGAGATTTATTATTTACGTAATTTATAAACGTTGTTCAAGATCTAAGCACTAAGTGACTACAAAACATTTCTTCATAAAAAAATCATATTAACTTTTCATCTTAGAGAAAATGAGAAATAAATCGTAATCAAAATTAAATAATAATCATATAAATAAATTATGTTTTAATTTTTTTGTTATGTTTTTGTGCTTGCCTGTAGGCGCTATAGCTACAAATCCAATAATTTTAGAAAGCTGAATCTTTGGTACATGTGTTTAGGGGAAATCAAGGATGTGCATATCTCTCGTATTTTTTTTTTGAATTCTTACATCTAATGTAAAACATACAATTATAAACCAAGTAAACAGTGGTTAATCTCGATGAATATATTGTACTATTGTCTATTGAATGCACTATTGATTAATTTTCTATTTAACTTGTTTCCCAAGGAAAAATGCAAGCTTTAAATCCAAAAAAAAGTTATAAATTAAATTATAATCTTAAATTCAGAAATAAATTATAGTTAGGTCTAATTGTTTTTTATTCGCATTAGTAGTTAAAATATTAATTGTATTGTATTTTGCTTTTGAATTCTGTATTAAAAATAAATATTCCACGAAAAGGTAATTTATTCAGAGTTTAACACCTTAAACCACATTACAACTAGCTTGCATATGTACTAGGGGATATTAATTATGTGCACCTTAGCCCAATTTTAATCTTTTTCAACACCTCGTAGGTAAATGTTCGTCAGAAAAATCGAAAGTTCAAAAAAAGAAAAGAAAAAAACTCTCAAAATACACTCTTAAACGATTTTGATTAAACTTTATATCTAGACTTTGTTTATTATTATGGACAAGATGGCAGTTCTCATTTTCTTATGAAAATGACTTCAAGGGTTCAAATTTTTATCATCTATTTGAGATTCTAAATAACTTAACATTATAAAGTTGTAATACTATTATAGATAAAAATCTTTTATTTGAAATCTATTACTAAAAAGCAATAATTCCTGAAATATAATCAAATATTATATATATATATATATATATCTTATATATACTTTTTAATTCATGTCTTTGTAAATGAATATGATTCTTGTGTTCTTTCTCCTTGATGGAACTATGTCTTATTCTTTCCTCATTTTTACTTTCTCTCTCTCTTACAGGTAGAGAAAGTATGGTGATGGTAAAAAAAATCGAGCTCGAGATTTTGATGAATTTTGACGTTTCATGACTCCCTGAATCCGAAAAAGTTGTTTTGTAATTTCCGTCTGTCTGTCTGTACCTCCAACTAGAGCCTAAACTATTTTACCGATTGAGCTAAGACTTGATATCTAGGGGTTCCATAGGGTTGACCCCAGGGGTTTTTGGAATTGGATATCTACCCCTAAAATTAAGGGCAGTTTACTAAAGGGCAAAAAGAGAACAAATCGATTTTCTCAAAATAGGCTCTAACTATTTTGATTAAATTTTATCTATAAACATTAATAAATATACCAAACAAAATGGCTACTCTCAATATTTCGGCAAAATGGCTTTAAGGGCTCCGGTCTGATGCGTAAATTAACATATTTTATAATATCTCCGAAACAATTTGAGATGTTAAATTACTCAGCATTAGAATTATGTATATATATTTATAATACAAATATTTTATTCGAAACATATTTTTATAAAATCAATAACTTTCAATCTATACGCAATTATATATATTTTTTGACTTGTTGCGACATTAAAGTTTAAGTATTGCACCGTAAAAAAATCTAACCTGAAATGNTATATTTATAATACAAATATTTTATTCGAAACATATTTTTATAAAATCAATAACTTTCAATCTATACGCAATTATATATATTTTTTGACTTGTTGCGACATTAAAGTTTAAGTATTGCACCGTAAAAAAATCTAACCTGAAATGTTGATGGGTGTCAACTTCTCATGACCCCCCGAACCCTAAAAAATAGTCTTTGCATGTTTGTCTATTAAAACTTAAAATTAAGAGTAGTTTTATAAGGGGCGAAAAGATAATAAAAATAGGTTTTCTCAATATCTGCTCCAACGATTTTGATTAAAATTTGTATCTAGGCGTTGATTATGATTATAAATAAATTGGCTATTTTCATTTTCCCATGAAAATGATTTTTAGGGTACCTTACAGAAGCGTTAATTTCCGTATCTCCATAACTATTTTAGATACTAAACAACTTATCATTGCAAAATTGTAGGACTATTAGAAATAAAAACCTTTTATTTGACATATATTTTTATAAAAGCAACAGTTTCTGAGATATTTTCAAATATATTAATACAATTTTGTGAGTTTTAGTTGTAAACATATACTACTTAAGTCTTAACGCAATAATTCTTCAATGCCATAGAGTAATTAAATATAAGTATGTATCTAAAAAGAAGTATGTTATTTTTCCTTAAACCTCTTAGGAGCAATGTTTGTACAGCAATGATCTATCTACATTTTAGACTCAATTATATTCTATATCATTGTATATTATTTTATTCATGTTCTTATGTGGAGTGGTGATGATACAATGTACATTATTCCGTTCAGAAATCTTACGAGTTTATAGAAAGAGAGAGAAAGTCTGTGCGGTGCGCTGTTACATTTATTTTTGTAACAGTGTTCCTGGTTCCTAGTGTCATAGAGTAAGCAAGCAACATTGATTATTATTTCATTTATGATCTTTGATATAGTATTTCTACAACAATGTATTGGCCTATCATTTCGTTTTACAAATTTAACGAGCTTTTATTTAGTAAATGTATATTTTTAATGAAAGCGGGAGAAAGTTTGTGTGGTTCCCCATATAATATTTTTTATTCAAGCATTTTTTTTAAGTTTACATTCATTTTGAGCCTGATGGCTTATACCACGTGATTGTATATCCGATAATCTCCAAAACTAAGAATTATAGAAAAATGAAACATGACTTATCCCTACGTTCTTCGGGTATAACTAAACACAGGATGTGCAACTGTGCAACACACAGTGAGCGTTCTTTATTCACGTCTACAAATAGTCAAAGCTTTAAGATTTAGACCGATTGACCATCTATATGAGTAGTACCAAAATTAATTAACTTAAGAGTATGACACTTTTCATAACTATCAACATCAACTGTTTCCCGCCTGCGGTCGTGTCATTTTAGTAAAATGTATTCATATTACTTTATCCTTCCACCATTCATCCTCCTTTAATTTCTTCCATTCTCATCCCATTCTTCACTCTCTTTAAAACTCCTTTTTCTACTTCTGCCTCTCCAATAACTTTACATACTTTATTTATACCCACACTATCATATGCCCTCCTCACAACCATAAATACCATTACCTAGTCTTTCTCATATTTATAACTTCTTTACATCAGCTGTCGTAAGACAAAGATTAAGTCTTTTATAGACCTCTGCTCCCTAAATCCGTGCTGTTCCTCTTTCCATCTTCTTTTAATTTTTATTTCTTACTCTTATTTCCAGTATCTTCTCATATATTTTTGCACAATGGCATATAAACGTTATCTCCATTTAATGTTTACTCCTCTTCCTGTCTTCTTTCTTGAAAATGGGTATTATAGCTCCCTTCTTCAAGTCTGCCGGTACCTTGTTCTCCTTCCAAACCCCTCTTAGAACCTGTATAACCATTGCGAACCTACTTCGCCTTTCATCTATATATTTAATGAAGTCTGAGTATGTGCATATTAAACGAAATGTTCCTACAATATTGAATGTTTCACCTTATAGCACTTGAATATTAGTCCATTTAGCTTAAAAACTAACAACAAAATATAAAATTAAATTTGAAAGTCTGTTCCTCTGGCGTATTATTTTACTTTTAAATATATTTAGGGTTTTATGCCTTAAGCCACGGCGTAAATAGTTCCAAAACCAGAACATATAAAAAGTGAAAACTTGGCCCATATGCCTAAGGAAACATGAAAATATGAATGCAGGATTTTTTCTAAGCTTTGAAACATTGACGTTAGACCATTATACCTTAGACTTTTTGACCTCTGACAATGATCTCTTTAAAGAAAAATATATCATGAAACATGGTATAGGCCTACTTAAAGAAATCTTAGGGTGTTTATTATTATTATTATTATTTAGGACCGCGTCTTACTACACGCTCGGGTTTTACGCTAGGGTGTGTTCATCTCTAACGTGTTTTCTTTTACAAAATATGTTGATATACAAATTTATTAATCCATGTAAACACTCATGTGGGTTATTTGAAAAAAAACCAACTGAAACATTGCATTTCTTATTAATGGAACCTCATGGTGTGTAGATTTAGAGTACATTTTTTTTAATCTACATGTTTTGAAATCCTAAAGCGTTGGATATCGTGTCCACTGATTCGATTAATTAAAAATTAAAAAGCCAACTAACATTGAAAAGAAAACTTAACATGAGTTTACCTAATTAGACTAAACTTAGTTTGTGCTTTTACACTAATTGCAAGTCTGGCATATTAAATGGCGTGTGCACTGTTGTAACACTAAAACCAATGAACATAATATTATTAAAAATAGTAACGTTGCAAAGGAATACTGACAAAAGTTCACCTCGGGTGTTTATTTTTACTTTTATATATATTCACTAATACATTCATAATACAGTAATAAAACTAGTTCATTATGAAGTGTCATTATTTAAATAAAATATTTTTATTATGAAATTATAAGTTTCACGCGAACTCATTGAGAGGTCACAAATGACGGCAACTACTACTTTGTTTAGAATATATTCATTTAACCTCATCATAGGCAACGGAAATGATGTCCTCTGACCTAGTTCCACATCCGGTACATATGTTCAAGGACATTCTTAGCATAAAATTTCATTACAAGATGTTTCTTCGTCCATTTTTAGATTAAGTTGAAATTGTTTGTTGCTATCAAAACATCTAATAAACCTGAAATGTATTCTTATATAGGGAAGATAGAGTTCTAATGCTGGTCAGATCAACTTTTTTTGATACGGGTGGGTTTAATATAAGCTTCCCTTCTCTTACTTGGTCCTTAACTTATATCTACTTATTATGTGTCTACTGAACGTAAAGAAATAAAGGAATTACAGAGAATATTGGGGCTATTAGAGACAAGAGATTACATAATTATGCTGGAATATGATCCAAAATGATTCAAGAAGTTATTAATTGTCTGAAGCTGAGTGTCGCTACCACCCTGACCATGGATGTGGTCATCAATTTACCGAAGTTACCAGATATAGACAAATGGTATTTAAAGACTTTAACCTTCATCTGTTGATAAAATATTATAAATATTTTTAAATATGAACCATCATAGGAAAGGTTATTAATACTTGGAATAAGTGATTTTGTCGGAAAAATATAACTGGCCAATTTGTTTTTAATGTTAAGCTTAAGTAACCTCTAATGTATTTTCACGGACATACTATTTAAGCCATTTGTTTGTAATGTTAAGCTATGACTAAATAGGAATTTTAATCAAAATCGCTCTCGTAAATATATGTGTGCCATTCACAATACTTTCTCTTTCTCTCTCTCAGGGGTTGCGAAAAAGTAAAAGAAAACGATTTTAATAAAGTTGTGTTAAATAAAAATTGTGACTATAACAAGTATGGTCAAAATTGGTTTCAATTAACTAGTTAATAAATTGATCTACTTTAAACCGATTCTATAAAAATTAAATTACGATTTCAATCCTTAATTTCGATAGTTTCTTATCTATTTCATAATAAAGGTTGTTTCATGAGTATACTAACTTTTTAATGGAAAAAACATTAAAGCTAAATATACTCAAGCTGACAGAGTTCGTTTCAGCGGCCTTGACAAGCATAATAAACTTTGGTTCGAGTGTCAGAATTTTGATCTATTCCAGGTAAGATGCCCTAGGAATATTATTTCCCTCTTTGTAAATTCCATAGTGACTATCTAGCCTCTCTTTTGGCAAATATTTGAACATTTATTTACAACTCACTTTTCTCTTCTACTGTTTATAATTCAACTTTAGCTGTGGGTTTAAATTAATCGGACAGAAAGACACGTAGCATAGAACTATTTTCAAAATATAGCTGACACTTTATTTGATAATGAGCTGCGGGAGCTAAGTTAACAGAATTATTTTATGGATATCCTAAGGATAAATTATGAATTTAGTTAAAATTGGTTAATTATTTCTCTAACCTCTCATAAATACAAACTAGAGAAAATGTATCATAATATAAAATCTAAATTAAGATTTTGATGAAACTGTACTTATTATATAACTCCGATTAAGAAAAACTTGTTTTAAATAGAATTATATATTTATTATATTTCTATGTATGTATGTATGTATGTATGTATGTATGTATGTATGTATGTATGTATGTATGTATGTATGTATGTATGTAT
>CABEEJ010002078.1:0-11791 GCA_901482245.1 Timema douglasi
GGTAATCAGATAAATCTTTGCCGCGACTGAGGATTGAACCCCGGCCGCCAGCACAGAAGTCTGACACCTTACCCCTAGACCGCCAGCTCGCCTATATGAGAAGATGATGATAGTGAATACTGTATGAGGGTGTGGAACCGGTAGAAACTCTCAACCATAGTTTAGCTTAACTAACCAGATCCTGGTGTCCATTTGGGATGATTAGCCTTTATAGAAAAATACCCATGGTGCCGGTCGTAAATCGAACCCGAGGCTGGTAGCTGGGTTCACTGACGACAATACCACGGGGCCGCTCAGACCGTTAAATGGGAAGCGTGTGTATCTATGTCTTGGGTTGCGTCATGATACAGCCACATAGTTTGAAAGCGTCCATCGTTACAATAATCTTAACTAAAATATTATGTTAAGTACACCTCTAAAAAATCAACTATATTGACTTTCAGCGTTTTTTTAACACCACGACTTAATACCCGTTCGGGCTATACGCTTATATACTAATTAGATTAATAGTTTTAAGGATTAGGGAGGTTAGACTTAGATTAAATGTACCCGAATTTGTGTGGATGGAGAGAGGAAATCAATTTTGGTAAACCACCCTCAGTACACACGACCGAGATTCGAACCTAGGTGTCCCCGTCATCGGCCGTCTAGTATCTGGATCTGTCGTCAGGAACTCTGACCACTAAATCACAGAGATGCTCATTTATTCATTTAAAGATGAATAGTGGTATATTTACAGAAAATTCCCATTATCATCATCCTGCCACATTACATTTGATTGGCCCGCTTCGGTGGCCGCGTGGTCTAAAGCGCTAATCTTATGTTAGAATAGACTGCCGATAACGGTGAGATCGATGTTCGAGTCTCGGTTGGGTGTACTAAGAGTAATTTAAAAAAAAATCAACTTTCGCTTCACGCAAATGCGGATATGTACACCTCTAAACATAGCCTTCCTAATCCTTAAAACCATTAGTGTAATTAATACATAAGCGTATAACCCGAACAGGTACTAAGCAATACGCTGTGTTTAAACAAACTTTTTTTTTTTCGCACCACGCCTAACTGTACAGTTTTTACGCAAATGTACTAGTTATGCTGATGAGTTAAGGATGGGGAAGGTTGAATTCATATGAATTATACCCGCTTTTACGTGGAAAACCTAGAGGAAAAACCACCCTCAGTACACCGGACTGGAATTTGAAACCCGATATCCCTGTCATCGACAGTCTAGTATATTGTGGAAGTGACACCTCAAACAATGTGGCCACCAAAGCATGTGTAAATAAACTAATCGTTAGAGTAACACTAAATCAAGCTCCATTGTCTTATTAACATTGCACTAGTGTATAGGCTCAACTCTAGTTATGAATGTAATATTAAACATAAACGGTCTTAGGACAAAGGTGCTCATAACTATACTCCATTCACGGTAGGAATTACTCTTTGAAAGGTCTTTTTCCTACCAATATCCTATTATATAATAGATTTATAGTAGGTAAAAAGGCCTTTCAGAAAACAGTTCCTACGCTGAACAGGCTTCATCAACGTTTGAGAATATAACCTGTGTTCTCCCACCTTCACCTCTCAACTTGGAGGCGAGCCATCGGTATTTGTGTCAACAAGTGAATGTGAACTATCGCTAATTGCGAGTGACACGAGTATAGTATGTACACTGAAGTTAATCTTATGTGACGTCATAGAGTGAATAAGAATCGCGCCGCAATCACACGAGTCTAAAAACTATTAACCAAAGGGACAAATTTATATTTGAACACAGTGCGCCGTGACTTCTTCCAATATGGGATAGAAGCAGTGTAATGTGTGGCCCAGACCGTCATCTAGATTGTCTAAAGAGTACAGTACTTTTTCCGTGTGACCCAGTGACCCCAATACTAGTTCAATTATTTGTTGTGAATGTGCATAGGTTGGCTGTTTTATGTTTGGGCGTCATGGTGACAGGTCAGCCCTCTCATCGGCTTCCCAGAAAGATCGACTGAAACGAGATCAGGAGTGAAATTCATCCGTTATTAACATAAGTACGAATTGATTCTCATCATTACGCTCACTCTAAGATGGAATATTTTACTGTCGGAGGTTAAGTGTTTTCGAGACAATTTTGAACCATAGATAAATCAAGAGTATCATTTTATCTATTTATAAGCAGCTAAACCAGTTTTCCTCACGGGTAACCGCATTTACTGGCTGAATCTTACTGGCTTACTTACTGGCTCATTCTTCAACCACGTGATCTCGGTGTGCTGACTCCACCTGGGGTCACCCCCTTCCAAAAAATTTCCGTTTTAAGACTTAGGGAGTGCCTACAACACTTAACGATACTAAATGGGAGGGTGTTTTAGATGTTTAGAAATCCCAACATATTTTTAAATGTCTTTTTCAACAAAATGTAAGCGAAAATTAGCCTATAAACAGGTTTCTGACTAGTCAAATAGTTTAAATTTTGAGTTTATATATTTAAAAAACAACAACGATGGTTTATGTGAACATTTGTACTTTTTAGATTAAAGCAAAAGGCTAGAAACCTATATCTAACCTTCGTCTATCAAATAAAGTCATGTTTTGATAGGATCACAAATGAAAATTTTAAGATAATGTGGGTTTGTTTTATAGGATTTTATGTAAGCTATAGTAAAATTTTTAAAGACTTTTAATTTCAAACTAAATTTTTTAAATAGTCAGAATTTTCGCTCATATTTTAGGGAAAACAGTATTTAAAAATATCCAAACCACTTCATAAATAATATAAGATTTCTAAACGTCTGCGACACTTCTCAGTGCTTTACCATGTAGCTCCCTTGAGTAATCTGTGTGCGAATTTTCACTTTAGTACCTTAGTGGTGTGTTAAAAAAACACTATGGACATACAAAGTACAAATAGGAATTACATTACTTTAATTATATATAGGTTTGAAAAATAAGACTTTTATTTCGTCACCGTGTCTCACGTAACCCGTTCGTGTTATACGCATATGTACAAATAATACTAGTGTTACGGATGACAAAGGTTGAATTTAGGGTAAGTAAACCCGATTTACTCGAAAGGAGAAAAGGTAACCATTTATAACTGAAAACACTGGGCTGTAAGTTGAAACCAAAACTCCCCTTTATCATAAGACCAATCCAAACGTGACTAACTTCATTTTTCTTATAATATAACTACTAAATATAAACGCCAAGTAAGGGGGATAAGCAAATATTTTTGTATAGCTAGATGAAAATAGCTTTGAAAAAAAATAAAACACCCAACTCTAACGCAGTCTGCATCTGGTTGGAATTGAACTCTGACCTCCCATGTCCGAGCAGCGAGAATACATTATGGCGTTTAAATATTGGTAGTAGTACTTTTAACAACAAAGGTATTAACGGTTTGATATTAAGAGGGGGTGGAGGAGGGTTAAGGAAATTCCCCAAAATGTTAGTCTAGAGAAGTTGATAAAATAGCACGCAGAAAAATCACTGAAATGCAACGTGCTAATATTCGAACCTCAACGTCGCTGTTATTGGCAATTCATTAGTCTGCGTTACCAGTCAAATAAAAGTGACTTACTTTATAGGTAAGACCGCCTCTGCGGCCTATTAGTCAGCGTTCCTGGTTACTGATACACAGGTCCCGGGTTCGATCCCCGGTGATTCTAAATTTTCACTAAGGAAGTGGATATGTAACGGGTTCAAATCAGCCTCTTGAGGACAAATGAGGAGCTACTTGAATGAAAAAGTAACAGCTCCGATCTAGAAAGCTGTGATTAACGGATCGAGGGTTCATTGTTATGACCACACGACATCTTATATCCGCAGAAATTGGCAATATCTTCACCAACAGACAGCAGCCGTTCGGTCGGTACGGCTCTATTGTGGGCTAAAGCCATGGCGTTTTGTTTACGTCATCGATGTCGGTATATTTAAATGTATATGAATGTAAAAAAGATATTTTGTGAATCAATTTATTCAAATTTCGGGAACTCATTTTATTTTTAATGACGAATAGAAACATAATTGGAGCGAATTTTCAAAGACTCTGTGCGCACGGAAAGCAGTGAGCCTTGAAGGCCACCTTCTACCGCTACACCCTCGGTCAGAATAGAGTATCGCACTTTTCAATGCCACTAAACGGCACGATTTCAATAAGTTTCAATCTAGCAATAATTTAACTTTATTCTGTTTTGACACGTAGTTTTAATAAACATATTATAATGCGTGTGTTACAAATTAAATACACAGAAGGCAAAATCTGGAAATTATAGTTTGTTTTACTGCACGTTCAGATGTAGGTACAGATTTTGACGCATTTCTCAACTATTATACCTATAAGAAAACAATTTAGATCTACATTATTAACTAATTTAATATTTGATAGATAATATTTTCAAACTATAAAATACTATATTCGTAGTCCCATACCTATTCTTTATTTCATTATACGAATAGTTACTGAAGTAATCTAACGTAAACCTTATAAATAAAGGACTATATTAACACCCGCTTCGATGGGTTCATGGTCTTTGGCGTCACTCTTGCAATAGACTGGATTGCTGATGATGGGGAGATTGAGGTTCGAACCCCGGTTGGGAGTAGTGAGGGTGCTTTTCCATAAATTGTTTTCTACTTGCCCCCACACAAATTTGGGTATACACCCGATAAATTCAACCATCCTTATCCTTGAAACATTTTAGTAATCATACCGAACATATTCGTATAATCCGGACGGATATTAATATGCAATGCTAGAAAAAAACCTATATTTACACACGATAAATAAATTTAAATTAGGGTTTCATTCTCCATACACAATCTCCAGGACATTGAATACCTGGATAGATTTTTTTGTGGTTGCCATTTTAGCACTAACTTAGACCATATCAGATCCTTCCTGAACCCTAACACATGGGAAAGTGCTACAATAAAATAAATGTTGCGACACAATCGCACGAACTATTTAAAATTATGTATTATAGCTTCAAAAATATTTTTTAAACATAGGTTTTAAGTAAATTACCCTTAATTATGGTTTCATCATAAAAACAAACACATCATCTTGTTTATCACAATAAATACTCTTATTACATTTTGAGAAATCATTCATCAGTATCCTTCACCTCTGACAAGACATCTTGTGAATGTGGGGAATGCCAGGCCTCCACCGTGGTTCGGATTCCACGTTAAACTGTAGGTCCTCCATTTCATCTCACAATCACCCTACCATTACACATTAGCGTAAGTGCGTCCAACCCGAACGGGTAGTAAGACGCGGTGCTAATAATAATAATAATAATAATAATAATAATAATAATTCATCAGTAAATTACCCATAAATGAGATTTTTCCCCACAAAAACGTATACAGTGTCATTTTTAACGTCAAACGCTCCCAAGATAACCATGTGGAACCAAATCGTCAAGGCCATTTTTAAAATATTTCAAGTTTTTTGAAAAATTAATCATCATTAAACTACCCATAAATAAGTTTTCACCTCAAAACAAATATACGATATTATTTGTCATACCACATAATCCCAAGAAATACATTTTAAATAAAATCGTTAGAGACATTTTCGAGGTATTTTGAATTTAAAACATTTTCCCATCAGTAAACTACCCTTCAACGAATTTTTGTCCAGAATATGACCCACTTCTATTGGTCATGTCAAACAAATCTTAAATATGCATTCTAGTCAACAACATTATAGCTATTTTCGCAAAATTTGGAATTAAAAAGAATCCCTCTTATGTAAACTACCCTTAATTTTAGGGCTGGGTTCAAAATCAAAGTAACATCCCGAGCTATACTCCTATAGAATCTAAATATCAAGTCTGAGTAAAATCCATCTCATGGATGAAATGTTCCATTATCATCAGCGAAACTGGCCCATTCCATTCGAGACTAGGTAGGTGTCGTCTTGTTTTAGATCGAGCCGCACTTGAGGCGCACTAAGTCTTACTGAAAACTGGCCCATTCCAATCGAGACTAGGTAGGTGTCGTCTTGTTTTAGGTCGGGCCGCACTTGAGGCGCAATAAGTTTGACTGAAACTGGCCCATTCCAATCGAGACTAGGTAGGTGTCGTCTTGTTTTAGATCGAGCCGCACTTGAGACGCACTAAGTCTTACTGAAACTGGCCCATTCCATTCGAGACTAGGTAGGTGTCGTCTTGTGTTAGGTCGAGCCGCACTTGAGACGCACTAAGTCTTACTGAAACTGGCCCATTCCAATCGAGACTAGGTAGGTGTCGTCTTGTGTTAGGTCGAGCCGCACTTGAGGCTCAATGAGTCTTACTGAAACTGGCTCATTTCATTCGAGACTTGGTAGGTGTCGTCTTGTGTTAGGTCGAGCCGCACTTGAAGCGCAATAAGTCTAACTGAAACTGGTCCATGTCGTACAGGAAGTAAAAACCTTACGACACGAAATAAAGTTTACGGTAATGACGAATATTGGGCCATAACTGTAGTGGCCTTGCACAGCGTCAAAGCTGTTATTTAAAAATAGTAACGCAATCAAATAGTACGACTCGTTTGATGTAATTATGTTCATATAAACCTACTTTTACTATGAAAGTCAATATATTATTTTATGAAAGAAGAAATGGAACGAACTTAAAAGATTATTGAAATGCCAAATATAATATAGCTCTCACAAATTAAAAGAGAATCACAATTTATACTTTACACTTATGCCACTGGACAAAAAGATGATGGCTGCCTTTTAAAGAAAATTAGGTTTGTCGCGCTGTACTTGGGTTTTGTTATATCTAAACTCTAACAAAGAGAGTACCTCTAAGGTCCAGCAGTAACAACGTTAATAAATAATAATTATTGGGACTTATGTCGCTTTTATAGTTTTAACTTTTTTAATTGTCAACACAGATATGATTAATTTTTTAATTCTACACTTTTTATCATAGTTTTTAATAAATCAATCTAATGCTTAATATTAAGAAAGATAATTTAGAATAATGTTTCCCAGAGTGTGGTACGCGAAGGATTTCAGAGTGTACGCGTCGAACCACTGAATTTTATTAATCAATCATAACACATTTTTACTCTCACTCGACACCTCGGACACGGAGAGAAAGTATTGTGATGGTAAACAAATAACCTAGATTCTGATAAATTTTGACGTTTCATGACACCCTGAAACAAAAAATAATTGTTTTTGAAACTATTCCGTCTGTCTGTACCTCTGGCTAGAGCCGAAACTATTTTACCGATTGGACTTAAACTTGGTATCTGGGGTTTTCATAGGGTCTCCCCAAAGGGTTTATTGAATTAGAGATCTAGCCTTAAATTTAAGGGTAGTTTACTGAAGGACAAAAAGAGAAAAAAAACTGTGTTCTCGGAACTCGCTCTAACATTTAAAAAAAATTCAGGTCTTTGAAAATGAATTGGATTCTTATGTTCTTTGGGGGGACAAAGATGTTTATCTTTGCTCAATTTTTCTGTAACAATGTTCCTAGTTCCTTATGTCATAGAGTAAGTAACAGTGTATATTATTTCAAATATTATCTTTGGTGTAAATGTTTCTACAACAATGTATATACCTATTATTTCGTTTCACAAATCTTACGAATTTCTACTAAATCTCTATTATTAGATAAAAGTGCGAAAAAGTCTGTGCGGTGCCTCGTACCATTTATTTTATGAAGATCTGGATGGTTTAGGCTGGTTAGCTGTATTAATAGAAAGAGTACAGACGGGGACAACAGCACCCAGGATAATTGGGCAAGAGATTCTAACCTCAACCTCCCTGTCAATCAATACAATATATTGTGAGACTGGCGTCGTAGACTAAGTGACCACTGGGGTGAGTGAGTTAAATCTCTTCCATCCCTTTGTGAAACTAAGCAATTCCAAAAAATAATTAGATTTTTTAAATTGTATTCTTTTAACAATGGTATTATTCGTGTATGGTTTCCCCTTAACGGTAATCTCTAGTCTCGTCTAGCCTATTATTTATTTATACCTGTTCAGGTTACATGCATGTATGATAAATGATAACTACTCTTATGAGGTAGAGATAAGGAAGGAAGCATTTTATATGTAATCTAACCGCGTTTGGGTGGAGGGAGAGTGGGAATCAATTTAGGAAAAACCACCCTCGGTAGACTCAACTGGGAGTTGAACCCCGATCTACCCGTACTCAACAGGCCAGTCTAAAGCTATAGTGACACCTTAGACCATTCGACCACTGACTCGTCTAGTCTAGTTCACCGGAGATGAGAAGGCTGGTTTTCACATCCCTACTGGGTGTAGTGAGGGGATTGTTTTTTCCCCCAAAAAAGTGTTTCATTCTTCCTTCATGCAAATTCGGGTACACATCCTCTAAATTCTACCGTCCCATCTCTAAACCATTTGGTATAACTATGCGAATAGCCCGAACATGTAGTAAGAGGCAATGTACAGTTTTATATAATTGAAAAAAAACCTTTTATACTTCTTAAAATGTTCAACCTTAAAGAATACATAAGATATACTCAGCCATCATTCGTTTCTTAGAAATAGAATCATATATATTTTTTGTTTTAAATCAATTTCTAAATGGCACAAAACATGTCCTACGTAATAACTCAAATGTCATAAGTCTTTGTTGTTTTTTCCCCCTGAAGCTGTAACAAAACACCAGCGCTCCATTCTGCACAATTAATTACCGCGATTGATCGCGCGCAACGACGCGATCGTGATTCGTCAACAGTTGGCGGTCACGTCGGGACGCTATCAGCATGACCGCTGACTTCAAACAAAAGCCCGCGACACGTGCGTCGAACGATAGCTCGTTAAGTTCTTCTAGGACATCTCACGCACAGTACTGCGTTCTGGGAGACTTCCGAAACTACGCTGGCTGTCCCCATTGTTCTACCGAAATCTTAGCGAGCTTACTTTGCATGGTTCACTATGTTATAGTCGGTGACCTGGCGGTCTAGGGGTAAGGTGTCAGACTTCTATACTGGCGGCCGGGGTTCAATCCTCGGTCCCGGCATAGATTTATCTGATTACCAAACCCTTCCTTCACCTCTGACAAGACATCTTGTGAATGTGAGGAATGCCAGGCCTCCACCGTGGTTCGGATTCCACGTTAAACTGTAGGTCCTCCATTTCATCTCACAATCACCCTACCATTACACATTAGCGTAAGTGCGTATAACCAGAATGGGTAGTAAGACGCGGTGCTAATAATAATAAACACTATGTTGTAAAGGAAAGGGACGGGCTGAGACTGGGAACCATTGATTTTATTTTGGACACGCACTTCAAACCAACTATATCCTGCATGATGAACCATTATTTGAGGTTCCATACAGGTACCATCACACAAAGATTCCGAATACATTTAAGAGGGCTAGGCAATTACCTAAACTTTATGTTATCAGTATCAACAGAATCCCAATAACTCAAGAAGTGATAGTCTAGCATTTTAACCTGATTTGTGAGCATTATA
The DNA here is from genome assembly GCA_901482245.1 of Timema douglasi. Classification (NCBI taxonomy): domain Eukaryota; kingdom Metazoa; phylum Arthropoda; class Insecta; order Phasmatodea; family Timematidae; genus Timema; species Timema douglasi. The sequence goes on from CABEEJ010002078.1 coordinate 9,443, forward strand.
AACCTCGGAAAACCTATTGGCCAAGTCATAATGTACTTTTTTAAATAGGGAAATTATTGCTAGTCCAATATAATAATTTTTTAATATGTGTCAACAAAATTGTTCAGGTCACTCCAGCAGATTGTTTGAAGATTTCTTCTACAAAATGTCAATCCTTATTTGTGCTGTAATCAGGCAATAGCTTGTTTAAAAAAACAATAAAAAAACAGGGTTCTTGCATTGATCTTGATATGACCTAGAATGGAGGACACTCAAAAGACCGTGTCAGATAGAAGTTCAGGTGGAACGGGAAGGAAAAACTGTCCAAGAAAAACCCCGTCATCGCGTTGTTTTCCGGGCAAAACATCAATCGACACAAGGCCATCCTCATCATTGTTTAAAGGATGAAAGTTTGAGGAGAAAAACTTCACTGACATCAAACTATAGTCAGTCTACCATAGTAATAGCCTTATCTCATAGTTAAAAAGGCCACTGGGCATATTTAAATCTATTCATAAGCATATCCATGTGTTTTGTAGCTGTCCCATTTGATAAATTATACTATGCCGATTTTTCCAAGTTGTAAAACAAATTCAGTGTATTTTGGTTATTTGTGCATTATTCTTATGTTTTCAAAAATATTAATCTTTTCTCAAGGAGGATTGGTTATTATGTAAAAAAACATTTACTGTCACTGGTTGAGCTAGAATGGTGGATAAAAGTTGGGAACGCAATCTGTTGACCAACCTTTAGTTTAATTGCGTATAATCAGAGCCGGTAGTAAGATGCGATACTAAAAGATAATTAACGAATTACAATCCCATAGAATAAATATGCTAAACTGACCACTGACACATGAAACTTAGATATGAGTTGTCTTAATTTTAACCAAACGAACGCGTGACCTTAAATTTATCCAAACAGGATATTATGCTCATTGTATCGATGAATGGTAGAGAACATACCTGTAATCAACAGGTCTTTTTTTGACAGTTTTTTTACATATTTTTTGTTTTTATTATGCTACTATGGTTACTATGATGTACCGTCGATGTCCTAATTAACTATAAAAACGCACAGATAATTAACCAAGGCCGTCAATTTAATATTTACTGAAAGGGTTCACATTATTAATTATCATATATATAATTGTAATCTATCAAACTTTATTATCAAAAAAATATGCCTGTAATAATTTGCGTGTGTCCTGAATGCCTGTTAACAATATTTGAAAATATTTGGGTGCAACGTTAAGTGTGATGTGGCATAGGAAATAAATATCTTTTAATAACAACATTCACAATATTTTTAGTTTTAAAATAAAATTGTATTAGTTTTAATTAATAGTAAATATAGCTTAAATGTTTTCATAAATAGGATTAACACTGCGACCATTTACTATAATGATAGAATTATCTACTGCCTAGTACCTATATTTTTAAATAATACATATCATATAAATTGTACCCAAATTAATTTCAATGGCAGTCAACTTCTATGATATTTAAAGAAAGCTAACTACGTATTGAGACAAAGGATAGTTTATTAATTAAAAATGCCTGTAACCTGAACTAGATTCGGTGATAACATACAATTTAAAAAACTTTTAATTTTAAATATTAAAAAAATTTAATAAATTACTGACATAAACAGTTTTTTGAATTCTATAACTAAAAAATGTCCGCCTCTGTAATCTAAGGGTCAGAGTTCCTGGCCGCAGATTCAGAGAGGACTTGGGTTTGATCCCCGGTTCTTACAGAATCTTTCTGTGAAGTCGGGGATCAAAATTAGCCTCGTGTAGACAATTGAAGAGAGATTTAAATAAATAAGCAATAGCTCTGGACTAGAAAACTGAGATTAACGGCCGTAGGGTTCGTTGTGCACACCACATGACACCCTCTATCCGCAGAAGTTGGCACTATCATCGCTAACGCTGGTGGTCGGTCGGCATAGCTTGCTTGTGGGCTCACGCCATGGAGTTTTTTTTATACAACTACAAACTAAAAGTTACGTATTTATAACTTTCTAAAAAGGAAAATTAAATGTAAAATAAGAATATCTATACTAATATTATAAAGAGGAAAGTTTTGTTTTTTTGTTTGTACTGGATAAACTCAAAAACTACTGGACCGATTTTAAAAATTATTTCACCAATATAAAACTACATTATCAGCGAGTAACATAGGTTATATTTTATTTTGAAAATTTAATTTTTTCCTCATAAAAATGTCATTAGTCACTCATATTTTATGGTAGAGTCTATGATGATTCTTCAGTATGTGTGTTGAAAATAATGCGGGGAGAGGGGGGGCAAGGGGGAAGGGTCTAGTATAGATAATTGACTTACTCCAACCACGTTGACGTGGATTA
>CABEEJ010002078.1:16468-28294 GCA_901482245.1 Timema douglasi
AGAAATATGGCATACCCATTGCGTCCATACCAAATTTCAGCTTTTCATGGTGCTAGAAAGTGGGAGAAAGAAACCTGGAAGGACACAAACACCGCATGTATTTTATATACTGGATATGTAGATATTGACGTATCCCCCCCCCTCCTCTCCACGCAAATGTGTGTATATTTCCTCTAAAACTCCACCTTTCTCATACCTTCAGCTTTAGTGTGAATATGCAGATAGCTAGGATAAGCAGAAAGATACGTTGCAAAACGAAAACATTCTCCTCTTTGATTTTTACAACCGGAAACAAAACAAAAAATCTATGCTAAAATAATAATGACTGTATTTTATAAAAACAAAAGAACATCTGAATACATCTTGCATAATTTAATTTGATGTGCCATTCCATCAAATAATTATAGTCTTGATCCAGCTATAAAGTTTTCTTTCAAGCCACCTGTGGACACAAGTACAAGCGGATGATATATATTGTAATAAAATCTTATGGCACTTATAAAGGAGGGAGGGGGGAATAATGTAACTAGATTATAACTAATGTATTCAGATCATAATTTGATGTTACATAAAATCAATTATAACAGGTTTTCCTCTAATTTAAGAGATTTTGAGAAACGCGATAGGCTTTCTATTTGGTCAACGTAAAATATTATCTCGCTACTTTACAGCAAACATAATTTTATTTTTCCAAATATTTATGATTTGGTCTTAAAATAACCAATAAAATTAATGTATACTTAATTATAGTTTCTCTTGTCATTTTACTCGTATAAAATTTCCACAGTGAAATTAATATAAAAAGAGAGGTCACTCAAAGTAATTGAAGGTGGATTGAATTGTATTTTACGCAAAACGCATTTACTGATTAAACGCGAAAGGACTTTTGAAACTATTAGACCCAGAGCCGATCCTTTATTTATTATTAAGTCGTATCGCTTGTATCCTACGCTTTAGATCAGCCGCCCCGCCTCGGGTGACGTAGTTAGCTAACCCGCTAGTTTTGTGCTGAGCTAGACTGCCGAGGATGGGGAAATCGAGGTTCGAATCTCGCTCGGGTGAACTGGAGGGGCTTTTCCTAAATGGTTTTCTAGTCTTCGTCCACACAAATGTGGGTTCACTTCCTATATATTCAACTTTCTCAATTCCTAACCCATTAGCATAATTATAACTTAAGCGTATAACCCGAACGGTTAGTAGGATGCGGAAGTCTCGAACTCGGACTTTCCGGATCAGAGTCTGGAGAGGTAATCACTATACCGTTCCTTATAATCGTATCAACATAGTTCATTTAAAAACTTACCTTTTCATTTCAATCAAGAGTTAGTTTTAAAAATATTGTGTTCATAGTTTGAATTTTTTTTTTTTACGGAGAAGATTAGATTATCTTAATGCTCAAATTGTTTTACTTTGAGCAAGAGTAGCTTTATAAATTATAAGTAGCCTACATTTAAATAGGAATATGAGTAGAAATACGAGTGATATTTCAGCTAGCATGGGGTTTGTTGATAGTAGCTCACACTTTAAATTACGGAAAATTTAGCTTTGATATAAACCTATATGTTTATCAGGATATCAAAAATATTTTTATTAAATATTTATTTGAAGTTTATCTTAATGAACGAGTACAACTATTCAACTCTTTTGTGTGCTATTATGATCAAAATACCTATGGGTTTAACTTTTTTTTGTTCAAAATGGGTATTTGGAAGAGTTTTTTTTACATAATAAATAAGACCATATTTTTGTATTTAAAAAGTCATTTGAGGTTATTTTACTGATTTTTAAATTATTTTAGTTAAAATGGTTTTAACAATTTAGTTTAAAATTGGTATCCAAAGTGTGTTTCATATTATTATCAAAATAATATTGTTTATATCTGAGAAAAAATATCTATGGGTAAACGCACACGTAACAATAAACGTTAAACAATCGAAAATTAGTGTAATATTTGAACGATAGGATGAATTTGCTGCCACCCTAATAATAAATGATATGTATCACTGGGAATCGAACCATGGTCCTCGGAGACATGTAGTTTAACTCTTAAACACTGGATCACTTGCAGAGCATTATAACAGGCCTTTAGCCACTCTACATACCACCGGGTCACGGATATAGGGCACAATAATAGGAACATAATTTGTTTTATAGTTGTATCTGGCAAAAAATATCATACTTTTTAAACTATGCCAAGGAAAGTAGTAAAAGGGACGACCATGCTTGCTTCAAGTTTAATGAGATTTGAACTAAATACCTTTTTTCTAAACCTTCCACTAGTGACCTACGTTCTTGTAGAAAATGCAGATAGGGGCATTGCAAGGTCGGACGTGAGATGCAATTAGTGCTGTCTATTAACGAGATTTTTTTTCTGTCTCTCTGAAGATTGCGTGAATGTTTGGTAATTGTTCGTGCATGTATCAAGGAAACATAAAACAATACGAGTTTAATAAGAACCTGGATAGCTCATCTGGTAGGGAGAGAAGTAGTTCCATAGTTCGAATTATTGTATTAGACAAGATTAAATAAATAAGACAGCTTGCTTGGTTATTAAAACTAAATGTTTTGAAATATCTTAAGCATAGTAGAATACATATGATTTTAAGGAGCAAACAAAGGGAGGGGGGCGTAGGTGTTTAAATTGATAGTGGGCTACAAGAGGGGGGGGGGGGCCTTCCCCTTCCGGCAAGGCTTAGTAACTCAACTGATAAAATAGCATTTAATTAAAACCTGAACGGGAAAACTAAGGTGCCCTATTTAAAAAAAAGTTATGAGACTAGCTATATACAGTATCATCCCGATTTTTATTAATGGACAAATCTGACAGCTAGAAAAAGTTACTATATCTTCTTTCACGTATTAATATGCCATGTCATTTGATTTAAAACTGTTATTTTTGATAGCTATTATCAATACCTATAAATTAACACTAATAAAATATTATTAATGTTGGCCGCAAGAAATATGTTTGTATTTTCTAAAAGGTACTCCGAATATTCTTTCATAATAAAATCAAGATATACAGTCATTTCTATTTGACACGTTAATCATCTCGTTGGCATTCACGGTAGCAAATTAATTTTCAAAACTAAATTAACCTCCGGTTTAATGAGCCTAATGGAGGTAGTATATGCCCGCCATTCAAGGAAGACTCTTTAGCCTTGACAATAACGGTCAAACCGAACAAGTGACTTGGAAATACGTTGGCATGACCTACAATCTCTTCTCGTTGAGTGTCATCAATTGCACTTCAAATGCCGGCCTTGATTAAATTTGGTATTAAAGTTGAGAAAAGGAAGATTTTACTGAGAACAAAATTAATGTTTAAACACGTATTGTTAGATGAAATGTAGATTAATGCATTCACTTTTATCCTGGTAAATATAGGTTTATCACCAATACTCCTCATTTAGGAAGTTTTAATGACGAATCAATTTTAATTAGTGTTTGACCTTGAGTAGGAAGTACTTTAATATCCAAGGTCATACCCACGTAATACGTAATCGTCCATATTGGTAGAAGTGCTACCACCTATTGTTTGACCAACATTAACAACAGGTGGAATAATTATATTATTGCTAATAAGTGATCTGCATTAATTTGATGGGACTATCATATGATGCCTCACTAAGAAAAGTGTAAAATAGAATCTGAAATGGACGGTATGGAAGTTTTATTTTATTTCGACCCAACCTAATGTGGCTTAGTAGTTTTCTACGTCACTTCCGGCATGTTTAGGTAAGATAACGTAGAGTAACATTAAAAGACCGTATCTAGCGCCATTTAATCAGGAAACTGATGAACACGATTAAATTGAATATGTAGAGGATGAGGAAAAAGGTATTTTTGCAGTTTTTGTATGGAAACATTTTTTTAGTCAAAATAAATCAAATAATTATCCAGTAGAAACATATAGTTTAAATTTTCTACACATGGTGACCTCAACAGCTGTTGAATATCTGTCAAGGGTGTCCTGGGATTTAACGACAACTTTTTCTCTTCATATAAAAAGTTTCTCTTCTAATACCGCTATGTTCATGACATATATTCAACAAGGGTTCAGGTCATCATGTGAAGAAAATTAAAATATTATGTTTTTACTGGAGAAATGTTTTATTTATTTTGTCCAAAGAAACTTTGCTATAAAATCTGCAAAAACACTGGCCTTTTCTCGCGTAATATATATCTCCTTTCAAGGCGATTAGCCCTTTTCATTTGCCGTGGAAATCAAAGCCATGGGAACAAACTGTTTTCTTCAAGAATTTTGATTGTTTTGCAATTTTCCTTTCAGAAATGGTTTGTTCCAGAATAGAAGCATGTTGATTAAGCTATACTTTTTATATATACATCTCCTTTATCATTTTAACAATGATCAAATATCGATAAAATTTATATTTTTCAATAGAAAACGTGGAAGGATACTTCGGTTGGTTTTGAAGCCACGTCACACCTTTCACCCTCCCGCCCATCATCTCACAAAATAGGTTTTAGACTTGCATTCGACAGGGCCACTGACCTTAAGCTCCAACTAAACCCCACATCGATGTGTGATTTTATACATCCTCTACCAGACAAACGTAAAATTTATAATAAAATATGTTTTAATTTTAAACAGTTTTTTGCTGCTGTAAATTTGTATTCATAATTTCAAGGGTTCTATGCATAACACTAAGTATCCTGGTTGTTCGCATATCTAAACTAATGGAGTATGGAGGAGTAAGTTAAAATTTAGATGTAAGTATACCAGCATTTGCGCTGAGATAAAATGGGAAACCATCAAAGAAATACTTTAACAAACGGGACTCGAATCTAGACACATAGCTGTGCAGGATATGTCGATTTATGTAGGAAGTAATTGGGGTGTGGATATCAGACCTCAAAATGACCTAAAATGTCCTTAGTTCGATGGTTCATAATATGGACTGTTTCTGTTGTTTTGAGGTCTACTCTCCACACCCCAGTTACTTCCCAATAAATCGATACTAGACATGGGCCTATACAGTATTATTTTCATCATATAAATTTAAATTTCTTCAAATTAGGAATACAGACAACTGCATAACGCCGTCTCGTTTGGTTATACTTTTCTTTCTTAGATTTTTTTTTGTCCAAGTCTTGCTACCCACCCTGAAATACACATTTAATCACACTGATAATGTTTAGGAAGGTATAATTGATAAGAAATGTACCTTTAAATTGCATGGAGGGAAAGTTAAAAACAATTTAAGAAAATACTTACTCGTACACCTTGCCAGGACTTGAACCCCGACTTCTCCGTCACTGGCAAACCACATTATATGATCTTAACAACAAGTCAGAGTGCACACTGGTATGAGTCTTTCTAAGTTAGGATGCTATAAGTTGCGCTATTAATAGGTAAACACAAAGATCATAAATATTCACTCGTAAACTATCAAATCTCACCAAAGTCATCAGCTGTTTCCAGCCTGGGTCAATTTACTAAAATACTTCCATCTTCCTCTATTCTATCACCATTCTACCTCCTTTGACTTCTTTCATTCTTCTCCTCTCACTGGCACACTTGCTGTTATCTGCTCCTCCCATTTCTTGCTTGGTCTCCCTTGCGGTCTTTTCCCCACATACTTCATCTCCATCAATCTTTTTGGTATTCTCTCATTTTACATCCTCATTACATGACCATACCATATCAGTCTTGCTTCTTCTACTACCTCATGTACTCCCTGTATCCCCACTCTTTCCCGGATAGCCTCATTCCTAACCATGTTCCCCTCGTTACAGCTAACATGGTCCTCACAAACTTCATTCCCATGGCCTCCACTTTCCTAGTCTCTATTACATTTATTGTCCGTGTTACTGCTGCATATGTGACAATGGGTACAAAGTAAACCCTGTACAACCTTTCCTTACACTTCAAGGGCACTTCTCTTCTTCATTACAGCTCTCTTACACACCCATAGAACAACTACTCCTGCTGCCCTCTTCTTATTAGATCTTCCAACGAATCTATAGAACTAATAATCTCTGCTGTAATTAGTTTTATTTTTATTATTCAGAAGATGAATAAAAATATTTTATCTAATATGTCGCGTCTGACTTTTTTCTTTTAATCATGTGCATTAACTGTTTCGGTGGTCGAATAATAAAAGGCGTCACTCTCGTAATAGATTGGGCTGCCAATGACGGCAGATCAGGGTGCTAATATTAGTTGGGTGGAATAAGGGAGTTTTTACCTAAATGATCTTTCACTCTCTCTTTCTCCACGCAATTTCGGTACTCTGTGCTTCCTCCATATTAACCTTACTCATTCCCAACACACTACCGTAGCTAATAGTCTACATATGCGAATAAACTTAGCAGTTAGTAAGACTCGGTGAAAATAAAAGTTAGAAAGTATAATACAATTTTCAAAATAAGAGACTTTTATAAAATACTAACATATTTTTCTGCGACCAACATTTATAATATTTTATTATTTAATTAGTGTTATTTTGTAGGTATTAATAATATACATCAAAAGTGGCATGACGTATGAATACGTGAAATTAGATATAGTTACTTTTATAGTTGTAAAATAGTGTTCTTCCTATGAAAATTGGGCTATAAATTGAAAGCATATAGATTTTAAAGGCATGCAAATGAAGTGGTCAATATTTTTTCCCTCACATGTCTAATAAAAACGTCTCATGAAATGCTGACAGAAAGGTAAGACTTTCCATTACTTTACTTTTTTATCTCTCACAATATATCCGAATTAGATTGTTTATTGATTATCTTACAAAATAGTGCGTGAACGTGTGTGTATTAGATATCTGCGGTGTATTTGCTTCAAGTTCGAGTTTACTTACACTTGGTAAAATAATATACCCTAGCATGCGTAATATAAATACAGTTCGATATAGTTAAAAAGGGACTTCTTTTACAGTTATTAAAGTTGCTTAAACAATTTTCATACGTAAAGTCGTGTGATTTTAACCAGTCACACTTTATAAATAATACAACTACCTCTAAAATGATACTAACAATCAAGTAAATGTTATCAATGTTGACCGCCAAAATTATGTTTGTATTTCCTAAAGGTTCCATCCTGTTAGAATTCTACTACATATTTTATTATTTTGAACCCCGCGTCTTGCTACCTGTTCAGGTTTTACGCCCATAAGGTGATTACTTCAATGGTGTAGGGATGAGAAAGAAAGCAATTTAGAGGTATCTACCAGCATTTGCGTGGAAGGAGAATGTGAAACCATTTAGGAAAAACCATCCTCAGTAGACCCGATCGGGATTTGAACTCCGATTTTCCCGTCTTCAGCAAGCCAGTCTAACACGCTAGTTACACCTAAAACCATTCGGACACTGAAACGGGTTATTATATATTAATTATGAAAGTACCGGTAGAGATAACTCAGTGTTCCGTGCTTAGATCTGACTCTGGGAGACCGGGACTCTTATCCAAGCTGGATGTACGACAGTTGATTTGTTTTTCTTAATCCCAACTACGAGTGATGATGCATTTACTATTTTTTTTTTTAATTCTAGCACTGCCTTTTACTATCCGTTCGGGTTTTACACATATATATTAGTTACGTTAATGTGTTAGGGATGAGTAAGGTTAAATTTTGTTTCAGTGACTCGTATTTTCTTCGAGGGGGAGTGGAAAACAATTTAGTAAAAACTGACCTCAGTACACCCGACCGGGACTCTAACCCCGATATTCCTGTCAGCGTCATTGGCAGTCCAGGCTGTTTGTGTGAGTGAGGTTTTAGACCATGGGTCGTCAATCTTTTGGGGCACCGATTGAATTTGAAACTTATCGAAGCCACCACGATCACCCACCATTTCTTCATTCATGTTTACTTTTTTTCTCTATAAATCTTATAAATAACCCTTAATTTCAATATTTTCTCAAATGCTTGTGTCCTCACCTTTTAAAAAAATATACATATTAACTATTTGACTTTCTTATAACATTAGTTACATTACCGATCATGATCAATAAAGATAATTTTGGTAACACTAAAATATTATTTGAAAGTTCTTGATTCCATTATGAGTTTAGAAGACTCAAAGATCGACCTTTAATTCCATTAAAGTTTCCTCACGTGATCGAACGATAATGCCCGCGAGATCGACCAGTTGTCGATCCCTGCCTTAGACCATCCGATCACCGAAGCGGGCTAATTTATTTTAATTTTCCTGGTTCTGTGCCTTTATATTATTGTAAGTAGCTTATAGTCTTGAATGGCTAGTAGGGTGAGGGACAATTAACACCACAAATAAAGATACCACCAGTAGACACATTGGCAAAGGTGTCTGGTATTCTCTTATTTGATGGTGACGTTGAGGTCGGGGTTCAAATCTCTGTAACATGAACTGAGGTGATATTTCTTAAAATGATTTACTTATATCTTTTCACACAAATGCGGGTGTACTTCCTCCGATATAAACTAGATTCCCTAGAATCTATTTGAAGTCGTCCTTACCCATATATATTTAAAAATATTTTGAATGCCCCAGAAGCTCTTTAGAGTGTTCTTCGCTTCGCCCCCCCCCCTTCTCTCACCCCCCCCCCAAAAAAAAATCAGAAGCCTTTAAAAGATATTTGAAGTGGTCTTACACCAACAAATTTTTAGAATTGGATGCCCTTAAAAGCTATTTGGAATTTTGCTCGCCTGGAGTTTTTAAATTATTATTTGATACCTTAAGAAGCTATTTAAAGGGGTTTTTTCTCAGCACATTTTTGAAAATTGAATACAATTATAAGCTAATTGGGGTAGTTCCCGCTTGTATTAAAAATATATATATATATATATATATATATTCATATGGATGCTATTTGGAGTTATCCCCTACGGGTATTTATTTTTAAAATTGGATGCCTTTAAAAGCCATTCAGGGTGATATTCACATGGAAATATTTTAATAATTAAATGCCTTTATAAGCTATTTAGAGTGGTCCTCCCCTGACAAATTTTTGGAGAGTGAGTGCTTCTATACGTTATTTGAAGTTTGATACAAAGTCATATTTAAGCTTCATATTAAGAACATCGGAAAATTTCGGCCTGGAGAAGGGGTTGAACCCCTTAATCCCCCCTCCTACCTACTCTCTAAACAGAATAGACCTTGACAAATGTGGGGCCTCAATTTATCTTAATCCCTACATTGGGGTCCACATATTAAATCTATGCATGTGCGCAATTAATGTCACTTATTTGGTCATACATTTGTTAGGCAGGAAGGCGCGGGCAGTCTGATGACGCATGCGCAAGCGGCCGTACCAATAATTCTATTAATAGTTATATTATTTTAAGACAGCTTAGTCACATATTGCTAATGTTATTCATAGAAGTGAAGATAATATTGTGCCAAGTAAAAACAAAATGTTTTTAATGAGAGTAAATCTTTATACTGTTTATTACATACGCTTCTAGAGTATTTCTATTTTATTTTATTTATAACATTTGGTGCAATGTACTAAAGCTAATTTGTGACATAATATATAAGGTGATTTCATACTAATTTGATCAAATAGATAACATTGAGAAAAATAGATTATAATATCGAGTATAAAATTTATTTGGCCCAACAATACAATTGTGTTGAAAATTGTATTTGAATAAAATACGTATTTTAAGGTTTTTATGGCAAAGAAATAGAAACCATTTTAATACCTCGTCGATTTTTTTTAGTATGTAATAGTGAACTAAATTATATAACCGCTTCGATGGCCGGAAGGTTTAAAAGGCGTTACTCTCGCAATAGACTAAACTGATGGTTTTCCACTCTTCCTCCACGCAAGTGTGGGTACGCTTCCTCTAAATTCAATCTTCTTAATCCTTAACACATTAGATTAATTAATACATAAGCGTATAACCCGAACGGGTAGTAAGACGCGGCGACTAAATAGGATCAGTGGAATAGTTTGTTTTTTTCATTTTGGAACATTTATATTTCAAATTTATTGTATTTTATTTTAATATATAACAAAATTCTTAAGCTGATCTCAAGTTCACTGTTTTATAATGAAAACTATCTAAATCCGCACCATCATTTGACACCTGGTTCGAGATGTATTACTTGCCTAAGTTCCTTGGGGTGAGACGAGCTCTTAATTAGATCTACGTCATATTCTAAGTATATCCTTAGCTCATGACTGGACATTACGTTTCATATCAAGGTGCCACGAAATATGGAGAGTTTAGAATAAGGTGCTGCCTTCATAAAAATATTAAAAACTAATTTAGAATATTACGAATATCACTTCTACCTTATATTATTTAAATACATAAAACTCTTACACATCCGATAAAGTGGCCGACTGGTATAAAGGTGCCATTCTGGAAATATACTGCACTGTCAATGATGGGGAGATCAGGGTTAGAATCCCGTCCGGGTGTACTGAGGTTGGTTTATTTTAATGGTTTTCCACTCCACGCAAATGCGAGTAGGCCTACACGTCCTCTAAATTCAACCTTCCTCATCTCTAACACATTAGTATAATAATTAGCTCATGTGCGTACAGGCCGAATTGGTAATAATACGCGCTGACTAAACAAACTATTACATGATTGGTTGTGCATTACGTACAAACTATATATTTTATCGTGTCGAAGATTAATCCTATTTAGTTAAAATGATTGTGTGCAAGCGAGCACCTAGATTGACCTTGGTGCCTGTATAGTACCGGACCAACCTCCAGTATATTCGCATTGCGCTGACAGGATATCCGGTGTAATGTCGCACTTCAGTCATATCCACGGTGGGATCATCTCACCCGTGAACTGTTTTTCACACATTCCAGAAACCTGTCCTGTTGAGAAACTAAAAGTAAGTGGGTACTAACGAGGGCTATTTGGAGGAAACTTGTTTTTCATGTTTGTTTTTTATTCATACCGGTAAGTGAGCCTCGGTGGTGTTGGGGTGGATCGCTCGCCTCAGAACCCTATGTTCCCCGGTTCAAACCCGGCTGAGGTCAACGGATTTTTACTGAGAGTTGAGAATCTGTAACACAGTTTCCTTCGAAGGGGAAGTAAAGCAGTCGATTGTGGCTTGTAAGAAATCCCCGGAAGCTGTGTGAAAATAACTTTCAGTAAATATTTGTTGACTCTTTCGCGCTCGCTCGTATAAATCCAGTGCGGAAAGCCACGGGTAAACTAACGCACTCACTCTCAGGACTTTCCTAGATGTGCTTCCTCCGCGCGGGCAACACTCACTGATCGAAAAGGAGTGTATGTATGCCCATCTCCGGTAAGATGGGAAACATATCAGGATTAACCCTTCGGTTGAAGACTCATTATTTGATTCCTTTACTAAGAGCCGGTAATCGGCGTTGCTAGAAGTTGTTTGCACTTATGACGCCAACCAGAAAAGCTGTATTTGAATCCTATATCAGTGCACCGGAAATCCTTTTATTATATTCATGGTTTTCAATCTTCTGTCATGACTCATGAGGAATGTTGAGGTCGTTTCCTTGATAGCCCCTCTCACGCCACTGAAGGCTATAAGGGTTTTCAATGATCGGGAAACCAGGAAAACCGGGAAAGTGCTTGAATGTTGTCATCTCTCGGGAACTTTAAGGCGAGGTCCATTCTTAAGAGCTTTTAGGGGGACAAACATTTCAAAAATGTGTTGGGTATTGATTGACCACTTCACATAGTTTCTAGAGACATATGAAAAAAATATCCAGGAAAGGACCATTCTAAATATCTTCTAGGCCTATACAAATTTTGAAAATTTTCTGTAGGAGGATCATTCCAAGTATCTTGGAGGGGTTCTTACTAACAATTCTTGTCTAACCACTAACGTTTGTTGGCGTGTTCAACACAACTATTAAAAAAAAAAAAAAAA